>CM036556.1:19362874-19535374 GCA_020745685.1 Tautogolabrus adspersus | reverse complement strand
TTATTTGTTTATTTTGACATGGACAGTGTACAGCCTATTAGCTGTACCAGAGTTAGCTGTAAGCTAATTTACATCTGTAGTCCCTGAACACAGATATGCACCGATATTACTCGATTTATTCACCAGTCAAATAGCATTTAATTTGAATTTCACCAGAGGGCGCTATATGGATTACGACAAGCATCATCACTCCAGAGTGTAAAGCTGTGACGCAGATACACGCTCAGTTACTTGAACTCAACCGATGTGGAGTTTATGGTGCCGATACCGATCAATACGGGATCAGAGTGGATATTTGGGACCTCTGAGACTTATTTTAACTGGTTGGAAAGGACACTGACATTTGAGCTTTAAAGGCAGGGTTGGTAAGCATTCCCTAAGTTCTCCGTCTGCCCACATACAGTAGAATTGTTATATTTCGCAGTCTGACCTCCGCCCTGCCGTCCGACTCCCAGCGTTCCCTCTTTCTGGAAGTTTCCAGATTTTTCTTCTCTGGACAGAAACTGCAGCTGCCTGTGGTTCACCCTCAGCTTCATCCTCCTCATCTTCATCCTCCTCTTCAGATCACATTAACTACCCGTCACTATCATCACCATCATCACCCTGGTCTCGTCTTCATTGAAGCCTCTATAAATATACAGAAAAATATGAATAATCATCAGGAAATAAAAAACTCAACACAAAACAATTAAAGTATTTGTCCTCATACGATGAATAATTATGAGAATATGGTGTATTTGATTTAAAATATAGTCTATTAATGTTTATAAAAGCTGAGACTTTAATATATGTATTAATCGAAACAAAATATGACAAGTTTAGCTGATAGTTTCTAGAAACACGAACACAACACTGAATAAGATGCTGTTTGAGATGCTAACATGCTAATTTGAGACTTAACGTTCAAATGTGACGTCACGGCGGTTTGCACCTTGTCCGACCGTTAAGTTGTTTAAAGTCTAAAAAAGTAACCGTTAACTCGATTAACTGACTTCACGTGAAATAAAGAGTTTATCACTAATGTTTTAAAAAGCTAAACCGTCTTACCGGCAGAACAAAGCTCCTCTCTGGGGTCGAATTCAACTTTTTCCAACCGCAGTTTGTTTTGACTGGAAACCATAGTGGAAATGGGGAAACCTTTGGACTGCTAGAAGTATCGCGAGAACTGCGCATCTTCACGCCTGTAACGCTCACATCGACCCACAAGATGTCGCGAGAACTGCGTATCCTCACGCCTGCACTGCTCACATCGACCCACAAGATGTCGCGAGAAGGACGAGATAGCAAACCACCAGAGGTAAACACCGATTAAAGCTTCTGTTTTAAACTATGGTTTTAAGACGTTTATGGACAAATTTAGCTTTAATATTGTTTGTATATATTCTTTAGTTGCATTTTTACAAAAAAAATACATAAAAAACAGAGATTTTGTTGTTATCAGTTCTCTGTTTTGTGATTGTGTTTGACGTCATATGTTTAAAATCAAACATCAGAGAACAGAAAACCCTGAATTAAACGATTAGGTTTATACAGACTTCTAAAATGAGCATTTCTTTATGCACTCTGAGATGTTCCTGGGTCCCTTATAAACAACTGGTTTTCATCTTTTCTATTTTTTATGTGTATTTAACCAAGATTTAAAGCCTTCTGTGGTGAAAATGTTGTATTTGTATTCCCAGCTTTATCCTACTCTTAAAGAATGTATTAATTATTTAAATTCAATTCTAAAAAAGGAGAACTTTGGTGTCTCAAATTAAAAAGAAAAGCAGCCTTTCTGTATTACTGCCTGGTATTTTGTGATGCATTATTTCTGAGGTTTACGGCTGCAGGGTAGTTTACACTTTAGTTAAGTGGAAAACACTGAAAACATGTGACAGATGAATTGGAGATACTTTAGAACTGTACTTCAGGAAGTCGTCACGTTGTCTGCAGGTTTCACACTCAGCGTGCAGCAGGTCAGGATGGAGGTGTCGTCGCTCTGTCTGCTTCTCTGTAAGTGACGTCTCAATCTTCTGTGTTTTATTGTATCATGTTTTGTTTTTTACTGTGAGGACTTGTTTGACTTCATATTATATTATATCTTCCCCATCATTAATAACATTCACCTCTTCTTCTTCTTCTTCTTCTTCTTCTTCTTTTAATGTGAATTGGAGCAGCTTCTTGTGTGCAGACTTAGTCTTAATTTCGCCTTTGTGTAAATATTTCCTGTCCAGCACCCAGAACTCATTGAATCTGATGTGCGTGCTGTTTGATATTTTAGCATCACATCTTCTTTTTGCACATTCTGCATTTTTATTCTCCTGTTGGTTCTATAAGTGAGAGTAAGAAGAATAATAAGCTATGTACAAAGCGCAGGAATTTGGGGGGGTGGGGGGGGGGGCACTCAGCTACAGCGCCCTCATAGTCTCTACATCTACATCCTTTCATGTTTGTACCGTGTTTTGTCATTATTTAATGTTTTGTCTTGTTTTCAGTCGCTGCAAAGCCCTTTGAGTTGCATTTGAGTTGTGTGAAAGGTCATTTATAAATAAAGCTTGCTGACTGATTGAGAGATTTGACACAGTTACTTTGCAGACTCAAGCTTTAAAGGTCACATATCCTCCTCCTCTTCAGTGTAAATAAGTGTCAGAGCTCCTCAAAACATGTGTGTGAAGTGTCTTGTTCTAAATCCACTCTGATCCTGTATTTGATCATGCCTATAAACCCCTCTATTTCAGCCCTGCTCAGAACAGGCTGTTTCTGTGTCTGTAGCTTTAAATGTAAATGAGCTGTGTCTGACCACGCCCCTCTCTGGAAGGGCTTGGGTGGCTCTGGCTTTCTCGCTCCATGTCCTATTGTTTACGGTGAGAAGGCAGACTCAGAGGTCAGAACAAACACCTAGCTGTGGGAGTGTCACCCACCTGGGGGAGGGGTTACTGCCCTTTGTGATGTCATGAAGGGAAAATCTCCAAACGGCCTGTTTGAGCACACATTTTCTGAAAAGTGGAGCAGGCAAAAGATGGAGAGGATGGACTTTTCTTATGATTGGGGGGTTTGTAGACAGACTAGGGACACATGTTAGTGTCTGAAATTAGTTATTATATGAGTCATATATATCATGAACCGTTGTTCCTTCAGTTAACTGTGTTGGTTTTTCTCTCTGGTTTATTTAGTGCTGAGTTCTCTGGACTCTGGGACTGCTCGAGGTAGAAAAAATATCCATTTGTTTAAATTACCCTTCATATAAATCGTGTAAAATATGTAATAATCCGATATAAATCATATGTTTCTGTATATAATCTCTCTCTCATCCCCTCGCACAATCTTCCCCTCATCTCTGACTTCGATCCAGTCTCTCTGGCAGTTTCTCCGGATAGATCTCAGTTCTTCAAATATGAATGTTTCACTGTGAGCTGTGAGGAAGAGGAGGGCGAACGTATGACCACGTGGAGAGTGATGAAGAGGACAAAGGACGGAGAGGTTTGTCTTTAAAAAACATACTGGATACATTGACCATTTTCACACGGCCGCCAATTTCCTCCGACGTTCAAAGTGGGAAGATGAAGCTCTGTTATAATCTCGTATTGTTTTGTCTCAGGATACATTTTCATTAAAAAAAATCTGAATCAGGATGTCAACTACAGTGTCATCTCTCTGGATCTACATGCGGATCAATCAAAGCGGATAATAGAATCTAAAGACACATTCGGTAACTTTTCAAGTTCAACAACACAACTCAAAACCTTTTAGCTACTGATAGTAAACAGACTGACATTGAAATACGGCCAAATGTCCTGTCAGAGTTTCCCTTTATGATGTCTTTACACTTGCTGAGCAGGTAAAATAATAAGTCCTTAGAGCTTGAGCACACGAGTACAACAAGCATTTTAGCTTCCCTGTCAAGCAGCAACCTCCAGTGTTAAAAAATGAAGCCAATGCTGAAGTGCAAAATCCTGCAGTTCGTCGAGTGTCCACTAGAGGCTGGCTGCAGAAGCACAGGAAGTCACATACACACCCATTCTAAAAAGCCTGTTTTTACAGCAGACATTAACATGTTTACAGCCTGGTTCAAAAACCAAATAGGTCTGATTAGCTCATGTCTCGATCAGCACACACTGTACGGGGGGTGAATGTTTTAATGACTCATCCGTTTTGATTTGATGAAGGATAAGAGTTATTCACAATAAGGCGTGTAGCTGACCTGATTGACAGGCGGGCGCGGTGTAACGGTTTGTCAGGAGGCTTAAAACCCGCCTCAGCTCCAGCCTTCAGCCTGTCGTTAGGTTGACTGAAAGTTAGGCTGAGACAGCATTTCCAGCATGGAGACCGCCATCGATGGGACTCCAGCGCCCCCTGCAGGAACAGACGGGTGACATCACTCAGGCTTCATCCATTAATATTTAATGTCTGTGATCCTACCTTGAGTTCAAACTCAGTTGAAAATGGCCGCCCTGTGAACATGGTGAATATCTTCATGTTGGCCTTAAAACTGCCAAAGGAAATGTTTTTTTCTTCACCCACATTTTCTCTGGTGCGTTCCTGTACAGGTGAGTCCATGTCTGTCCTCCTGCTCCATCTCTGCTGCGTTTCCTGCCACTGACAGCGGAGAGTACTGGTGTGAAAATAGACAGGCGGCAACCAGCAACAGCGTCAACATCACAGTCACTGGTAGGCTGTGGGGTTAAAAAAAATCACTAACTCAAGCAAGTATCTCGTTGGTCTTTTATTTAACAGTTCAGGAATGGAATTTGCTAACAACAGGCTAGCCAATTACCAGCTTAATTAGCTGGATGAATTAGCAGATATACCAACTCTAGGCCCTGTTTCCCCAGGACAGATGGTTGGTCCTGCAGGGGGTGGGGACAGGAAGGTTACGTCAGCAGACCTAGGAGTGCGGGTGGGAGAGTGCCGGGGGAGGAGCTCAGACAGGTAAGAGGGGGAGCCAGGTTATTATGGAGGACTTTATAGGTGATGATGAGGAGTTTGAAGAGGATACGCTGGGGGACGGGGAGCCAGTGGAGGTTATGAAGGACGAGGGTGATGTGGTCATGGGTGCGGAGTGTGTGAGAAGACAAAATGACTTGCTGAACTTGACACATAGTTTTCCCCCCAGCGACTGCCGACCTCCCACTTCACTACTAAATACTTTTTATGCTTTGTGTTGTTGTGGATGACAGGCTAGGTTAGCAAATAGCATTTATAAGCTAACCTTGGCACGCCTGGTCAAAGAGTAGGCTCAGTGGAGCTTATAGGTTTCATTCTTTATTTCACATTAACTTATTGTCACACTTTTAGACAATGGTAAGCTCTTCACAGGCATTAACTTTGCACAGTACCCTTAATTGATTCAATCATTTTCTGGTGTCCAATGGGGGGGCGCCACTGGAACATCTGGGATGAAAAATACAAAGTTAGCCCTGCCCTATGAAAAAGCTCAAATCACGGGTGGAAAACGGTGCCTGGATAATCTGATATTTGTACAAAGACAGTACCAGACAGTCATGCTTGATGTATTTCCTGTCTTCAGCTGGTTCTGCGATCCTGGAGAGTCCTGGACTTCCTGTGATGGAGAAGGATAATGTGACCTTGAGATGTAAACGTAAAGAAACTCTTATCTGCTTGGCCAACAATACTGAATTCTACAAAGATGGCCTCCTTATTGGTGGCAGCTCCACGGGACACCTGACTCTGTACAGAGTTTCCGGGTCTGATGAAGGACTCTACAAGTGTAAAATCCTTGGATGTGATCAATCACCAGAGAGCAGACTGACACTCAGAGGTAAGACTCTTTTATTGTTCATCCTGTGTCCTCAAACCATAGGTTAGGTGATTAGACTTTTCCCACTTTTTATTATGATTATTCCCAGCCATAGGAAATGATGAGACCAAGTGTTCAATGTTTTCACTGGTTTTACTGGACAAGTTTTAGATTTTTGTGTGATAGCAATAGGCTGAATATAAAAACTGGACCCAACCACCATGATGTCATCCATTGGTTTGTTGACTACTGCGTTCAGTCTTTTAGTTTGTCTTTTGGCTGTTTCCAGGTTGGCTTTTTTGAGTTGGGAGGGACCAAATTTTGAAAAGAGGGTGAAGCAGGAGAGAAATCTGGAGTTACGAGTTAATGCTGGCGCAGCTTGGGCGCTGGTGCTTAGTGCGCACGCCCCATTTATGGAGGCTGCAGTCCTCCAAGCAGACGGCCCAGGTTTGAATACGACCTCGTTCCCACACTCTCTCCCTGATTTCTGACTCTATCCACTGTCCTATGTCTACGATAAAGGCCCAGAAAGCCCAGAAATACACCTTAAACAAAAAAACACTGACTCCTGATGGTGCCGTCAGCCAATGTCTGAAATCCCCACGGCAACATAAGACATGCCTGTTAAATCTTTCTTCCCCCTCCGATCATAAAAAGAAACTTTGGCAGGAAATATCTGCAGACCTCCAGCTGACAGGGAACATTTGTTACGATTTAGCTTGTGTTTATTCGTGGTACAAGTTGTGTGAGAAAGAGTGAGAGCATTTTTGCTGGTGTGTGAGCACACACTTTTACATAGATCTGACTTCAACCTCCGCCTTTGTTAGTTTTCTATTGACAATTGTGAAGGCCCCGTCTCGATTAAAGATCCCATATGATGCCCTTTTTGGGGTTCATATATCTAATGTATGTGCCTACTAAAGTACGTTCACAATCGCTAATGCTCGAAAAAAGTGTCTGTTTTCATGTACTGCCGATCGATGCAGCCCGTCTCATCTGCCTGTGTTTGCAACGCTCTGAATCCCCCCCGAGCAGGGTCCCCACGTGTGCCAAGTCTGACCTGATTGGTTGGCCGATCTGCTCTGTTGTAATTGGTCAGTCGTTCGGACAATTCTCGGAAATGTTACGCCCCTTTTACCATATTTGGAATTCAGCTAATGTTCAGCATGAGCTTGTGCTTGCCACAACGAGCCAATGGGCTTGGATCAAATAGTGGGATCTACCCTGCTGGCCATTAGTAACACTGCAGGTTTGAGGTACTTCCACATTGGCTTCACTTTAGAAACCCTAAAGTTTATGATATCAGTTTACATTAATCCAAATCCTCTTTCACTTGGGTCTCTGCAGCGCCCCCTGCAGGCCACGATGCTCCAGCCCCACTGATGTCTCTCTTCGATCTGCTGCGCCACCTGGTGGTGGGTAGTCCTTACCTGCTGTCCACCATCTTACTGGGACTCATATACAGAGGCAAGCTGAAAGGTGAGAAAAAAGGGCAACCTACGATTTTTTACTTAGTGACTACAAAGTCAACGCAAAGACACGAGTAGGAAAAAATTCAACATGAGCTAAAAAATGTTTTAGAACTTTCTGACGACATTGGTAGTTTCAAAGGGATGACAGCACAATGTCGCCATCTGTGGTGATTTCGGAGTACTACACATTTCTCGGTGGAGTATGCCAAATGGTTTTGAATTAGAGGTTTCTATTTACTCTGAAGAATAACCTACGGTGTTTGTCTTATCAGAACGATAACACAAGTAAATTAAACTTATAACTGTACACTAGGGGGCATTATTACATCTTCCAAATCAGGAAGAAAATTAAATTAAAGACTCCTCAGCTGAGTATAGGTCAACCTTAAAGAACATTTTTTAATGAAGTTTCAAGAATAAAGTCTGACTGCTTTTCTGACACTCCAAAAATCACATATTGGCGTATATGATAGACATAAATGGAAACTTTATTCTCGTTATTTTCGACTTTATTATCTTCTAAACTGCTAAAACTGTTTGTTTCCCTTATTGTGGTCCTGATAGCATTTTGTTATAAATAATGAAACAGCAAATTATGCAAGGTTCACTTTTGTATTAAGAGAATACATCAGAAACAGCCACGCTGGTTGTCTCCCCCTGATTCTTTATGCTAAGCTAAGCTATCTTTGATGTAGTTTGATCAAACAGTTTGAATATATCCATCCAAGTGTCTAAAAAGCACATTATTCATTTGAAGAGATACATGATGTAAAATAAATATTAGATTTAGTCACTGAAGAGTCTCTTTAAGAACATTTTCTGTTGTTTTTGAATATTGTTTTCAGCACAGCGCGCCCAGAAAAGGAGGCGAGCATGCACTGACGTCGTCATGGAGATGGAGCACTGCAACATATGTCATCATACGTGACCTTAATGTGACATCTGAGAAGGATTTCAAGCTGAAGATGAAGACAGGAACCATCCCATAGTCACCGTCCTGTTCCTTCATCTTCAGTTTTTATAACTTCAGACTTTATATTCATTCAAAGTTCATTCGTCATTTTAAAATTCATTGTTTTACTTGTTTTCCCCCGTTGTGGTTCAATTTTCGAGTTTAGAATGGAAAAATAAAATCATGATTATCGTTGGTTATTTTGTCACTTAGAGTCTGAATCATTCAACACCTTTCTACCTTTTTAACGTTTTCATAGTGGGTGGGCTTGAACAGGAAGTTGTGATGTTTGAGGTGTGAGCTCGGCCTGCTCGTGGTTAACTCAGGGGTAAATTGTTGTTGCTCGGACACCACTAAAGAATATCAACAACTCACGAGTTAATGCTCGAGGAGGCTTAGGAATAACGAAGATGTGTTAAAGGTAGTGAAACAGGAACGAAGAACATGTATGTCCTTGTTTCCCCTCGATCAGGCGCCAGTTTGATGTTTCATTTCTGTACACGTTCACTTTCTGTGGGACAGGAAACCTTCTCGGAACCCTCCTTTTTCCTCGTCTCTGTGATCTCTCTTGTGGTCTGAAGGTTTGTTTATGTGTCAGCAATATCTGTTCACTGTTTGACAGCATCAATAAAGGTCAGAAGTACGAGACAAAACATTTTAATGTAACATGTAAAGGAATCCCATCAGCAATAAGAAGTTTAGCTTCCCCCTTTCATTATTTGACCAACAATGTCCAAACACAAGTGGAAGTAAATGTTGGAAATGTAATGATCAGAGGTTGAAGAGTCTCTGGCGCCCCCTGGAGGCTTTGATATTCAGCACACCGTAATTTAAGGCCAAAGAAAAGACAGAACCAGATGGTTTAAGCGGCGCTGCTTCACTTTTTTAAGTCTTGTTTTACCTGCGCTTATCACCGCCCCTCCGGTGCGCACAAGCACACCGATCGAGCATCCACTTCTAAAAACAGACGGCTGGCAAACACTTCCGGGTACCTTCGACTTTTCCTGACTTTAGCTTCACAACTTTTGAATCGAGTTAAACTTTACAGGTAAATATGAAGTGTTAACGTGAGAATTCAGGTAGAAACGAGGAAATACGACGAGAAGAGGAAGAAGAAGAAGAAGAAGAAGAAGAAGAAGAAGAAGAAGAAGAAGAAGAAGAAGGAGACGTTTGTTTTTAAAGCTGTGAAGGTAAAAACCTTTATTGTGTCACCTTTGGGCGCTGCTCTCTTGTTTTGTCACCAGGAAAGATTAAAACATGACCTTTAACAGACAGTAATGTTTGATTCAGTAACTTATAAACATGATGCACTCACCTTAATGTGCGTTTAAGTAGTTTTAATAGAAACTAAGTTGACCTGAGTCAGGGAACATCATGTCTTCAGTCAAGTTATCTGTCACTGAAACACTTTTAAAGGTACCCAACCTTTCCTTTTTTATCTCAAACTTTTCCTTCTTCAAGAAATCTTAGAATCTTAGTGAAAATATTAACAAAATCAATCACTCAAAGAAAACACAAAACTAGAAGTTCAATTGAAAATGTCAAATGAGAAACAAAACAAAAACATAACACAGAAGTAGCTCTAGAGTATCCTTCGTGTGTTCTGATGGGTCGGCTCCATCAGTCCGATACCAGATGCATCGAACCGGATACCGCTGAAGGTTAGTGGTGTTTCCTTTTTTAAGTACAATTTAAGGATTGGATTTCAACATGTATTTAGGCTGCACGCTGGTTCAGTGGTTAGTGCTGTTGCCTCACAGCGAGGAGGTTCCTGGTTTGAATCCCTGTCGGACAGGAGACCTCTCTGTAGCCGTTTTCACATTTACACCTGAAAATTTCTAGATAATTTAAGGAGGACTGCTGCAGGGATTCTCCTGACTTGGCTGTTCACACATGCTCCTCACAGCTAGATGCTGCGTTCACGTGCTCCTCGGGTGGTCCAAGTTTCCGAGTTGGGAAGTCGTTTTACCGACTTCAGTGTGTTCACGTGATTTCAGTTCGGAAAGTCTGAATGTTGTAACAACAACAAACAGCGTGGATGCTACGAAGAAGATGTGTCTCTGTTACAAGTCAGATTTGAGCAAAGAGTTGAAGTGAAATACGTGAATTAATAAAAAGTATGTTGACATTAACTAAACATATTTTGCCCCCCATGTGAAGACGATTCTGACGTCAAGTCGGGAAGTCGGGGACCTAAATCTGTCCAGAGTTTCCGAGTTTGTTGCTCCGACTTGAGCAGGTGTTCATGTGCATTTTACTACTCGGAAACTCGTTTTTCCGATGTGTCCGACACCACATGAATGCACCAAGAGTGTATTATCTGTCATGTGTCTGACAGGGCAAATAGCCAATCACAGTTTAGGATTTTTTGGGGTTGCAACTGGGTTGGCCAATCAGATTTCTGAGGGGGCCCATGCCACCCCTGGCCACCAATCTGGACACGCCCCTGAACCCCGCCTCTCGTCCAATGACAGCTGGGATTGGATGGAAGGATTTACGTATATTAACGACAACAGCAGATTTTTTTTTTTTTAGGTAAAAGTTGAAGACAACATGAAATCAAATGAAAGTTAAACACGTCGCTCTGATCTGAGGGAGAAAGTGTAAAGCCAAATAACAATGACTTCCTAACATTTTGTGCATACCGTCAGTGTTTTACCGTCACAAGTTAAACCTGTTTTTACTCGCTTTGTTCCACGTGTGGAAGTCAAATGATTCTTCCTCTAGAAAAGCAGAAGTGCGTTCATCACCTGAGAGAAGTTGGACTCTGTTTGTGAGGCGTTAATTTAAAGGATCGCACTCTGTCTGATGTGCAGAAATCAGAAGTCTTAACTTTTATAAAACAGATGTCAAATCTGAGATGGTAAGGTGAGGGCGTCTGTGTGATAAACACGATTGTTTCGAGGCGTATGAGAGGTCAAAGTTAAGCCTTTTATTGTGTTTTATATCATAAAAATAAGACGGGCAAATTGGACTCTGGACTTACTGTAAGAAACATTTTCCTCTTTGTCTGTCAGACGTTATAAACGTTATAAATGTGACTCTCCGTGACTGAGGTTTAAGTTGATGATGTTTCTTATCACCCTGGAAGCTCCTGCTGCAGGAACGCTCTGAGAGCGTGTCGATAAAACTCAAACAGACACAACATGTAAAAGAGAAACAGGAGAGAGCAGCTGAAGAAGAGGAAGAAGATCGTGTGAATGAGGAGGTTATCAATGCAACAGTTGATGGTGAAGAGATGATCAGAGATAAGAGCGTGACGACATTCAATTGTTTATGAGAAGGACACAGTGTTGTTTCTTATCTGGCTCTTTTGTTCTTTTATTACATCAGAAACTTGAGATTTCTTTATCCTTGTTTAAGGGTCGTAAAATCTCCAACATGTCATCTGTCGGTTTGAACACTTTTCATAATCACTGCTGCGTTTCAACTGAGGTCAATAAGTAAACTATTGATAGTGCTTCACATGATCACAGAGCGGGGACAAGTGGACGAGCACGCATACAGACTAAAGGTGTAGGGATGAAACCAAGCGGCAACATCAGAGGCAGAAGTGCAAAACACAAAATCCTCAAACTGCTCTCAAAACACTAAACGATCAGCTCGAGAGTAAACGGATTATTTAAGATTGATGGAAAGATGTCAGATTAGATTTTGAGCTCTAGAGGAAGACGTCCTGTGGTTTGTTGTACTTCTCTCTGTCCACCACTAGGGGCTGCTGTTTAACCACACTGACGTTCGACTCACCAGAAACAACACTGACCTCACCTGTTTACTTTTTTATTTAGTTTTTATTTAACCAGGGACTTAATCAAGATCTCTTTCATGAGGGTGACCGGCCAAGAGGGCGGCAGCAGCAGCACACGTCTGTTACTGAGAGACATGCTTCTCACACACAAAGGCCGGAAATACACACACACACACACACACACACACACACACACACACACACACACACACACACACACACACACACACACACACACACACACCCACACACACACACACACACACACAAGCAAGCCCACCACAGCAAACAGTGTGCCTTTTTTTAAGGTTTATTTTTAGGCTTGTTATTTTAGAGATAGTGGAAAGAGTCAGAAGTCAGGGAGAAATAGAGCGAGGAATGACATTTGGGAAAGGATGCACAGGTGGTCGTATTCGAACCTGGGCCGCCCGCTTAGAGGACCTCTGTACATGGGGCACGCACACTAACCACTAGGCGACCTCCTTGATGATGTTTTTTTGAATCCACTTTGAAGAAGAGTTGTCGGTTACATTTCAACTGTTCTGTCTTCAGGAGGCAGTAGAAGAAGAAAGAAAGGGGAGGAGCAAGATGATGGAGGAGGTGGAGCTTGAAGAAGGCGTCAGCCCGACAACCAACGGCCCGGAGGAATCAACTCCTCCCACGGTAAGACGCCTTAAAAAAAACTCTTAAAAACTGGAAGTTCTTCACATTTCTCAATAAATATTTTTCATTCGTTTTGTATTAATTGCAGAAAAATAATGATTGACGTGAGATTTTTCTAGGACATTCTTTTACATCTCTTTAGTATTTTCTGCCTTTTGTTACAGTTCACAAAATCTCCAGGTTTGTAACGCCTCTTCGTAGTCGATAAAACAAAATATCATCTGAAAATCAGCCGATTTAACGAGCTGCAAACTCACTCATTAGCCGTAACGAAGCTCAGCCATGTCACGTCTTTGTTATGGCGTTGCAGAGGAACGGCACAGCTGGAGCTCCACATACACACACAGTCAGGCATGCACACACACGCAGCGCTGCGCTCCCCTGCTGGCTCAGCTGAAACTGTCTTGCTTCTATAACTGCCTTGTAAAGATGGTACAGAGAACAGATGGTAGTTAAGATGGACTGTCCCTTTAAGAGCTCATTCAAGAAACCAGCAAACGCCCGGTCACAACCAGCTTCCCCAACCTTTAGAAAGAGCAAAGATGTGTGTGTGGGGACGGTGAGTGTGTGCGTGTGTTTGTCTGTGTGTGTTTAAGTGTGAAAGATTGATTTTGCGTCACTACATGCCTTAGTGTCTCTTCAATGTGACACAGAAACTTTGAGCCGAATTCTTCTGACCCTGCATGCCCTCTACAGGTGTGTGCGTGTGTACGTGCGTGTGTACGTGCGTGTGTACGTGCGTGTTTTGAGCCTCATTCCCTAAACTTCACTTCCTGGAAAGCAAAATGAAAACACAGCAGAAGATTGACGTAGAGGGGATTTATTTTTCGTTAATCGAAGACGACAGCGACAGCATTAGTGCGTGTATGAGAGTGTGTGCGTGTGTGTCATTACCTCTCATCTGTGTCAGGTGACCATTTCCTGTCTTGAGTGTTCCGTTGACCTCTGATCTCCCTGCCTGCCGCCAATCACAACAAGGAGCCATCATCTCTGTGGCAACCTCACAACCTTTTGATCCGAGTTCTGATTGGCCCCCGTAAGCTCCGGTTCCCACGGTGATTCCTCCGAATGTTGTCACGATGCTTTGACTTCTGACCTTACCGGTGATGTTCTTGTTCCTGGAATGGAGGCTTGTGCTGCATTTAAGGACTGTAGGAAATGTGAACCCCCCCCCCCCTCCCAAAGCTGATGTAGAATTCTTGACTTTCCAAAGGCTTTCTTGCAGATAAATCACATTCTGAAGTAGGTTGGGCAACAAAATAAGCAACCTCAAGCTGCTCTGTTCAACATGGTGGCAAAAAGATATCCAGCAGTCTTAACCTTGTCTTGATCTGATTGGACGCCACTTAACTTTGACTTCACGCTCAAATGAACGACCCTGTAACCATCAGTAATCACCTCATGGACCTAAAAATAATCAGACGCTTTTTCTACTTTTCTAGGACACAAACAGCAACTGCAACCACACAGACAACAACAATGTCAGCTCCCGTCCAGCTGAGGCCACGCCCGAGGTCACAATGGAAACCGAGCAGGGCGAAGGTAAAACCAGTAAATGAGTAGAAAAGTACTTTATAGAGCTCAACAGTGTGGTTTGGTTGGGAAAAAAATCACTCTCATTTTCTCCTTAGCTGATTTGATTATTAGCCTTGATGTCGTAACCATCACAGGTAGCCTGACCACGAGTGACCTGAGCGTGAAACGATGGAATATGCTTTGAGATTGTATGACATCTATCAACCTAATTTTAAGACAAATATGGTTTATTCGCAATTTTGGGTAAAATAATTACACTACCCACAATCCTAGAGTTTCACAGCGACGTCGCTGATTAGTGTGATTAGTGTAATCAATCAATCAATCTTTTCTGTATAGCGCCCATTCATAACAAATGTTGATACATATGGTTGAGTATCATCTGCATAACAAAGAAAATGTATGGAAGCATATAAAAGGTGAAGAGAATCGGTCCAAGCACTGAGCCTTGTGGAACTCCAACTTAACTTTGGTGTGCATAGAGGACTTATAGACCAACTTAAAGCAGTCCCTGTAATCCCAAGTGTTCTAGTCTCTGTAATAGGCTGTGATGGTCAGTTGTGTCACATATAGAAGTCCCCTGTCCGAGGGTAGAAGTAGATCATTTGTCTATGTAGTCTGGAATGGTTTTTATGCTAATATTAGCTTGCATGTATTTGCGTTAAATTCAATTCATTCCTTTTATCGACTCTTTGTGCATTAATGTGCCCTCTGACTTTCCCCCTGACGGGCTAACACAGTACTGATGTTTATAAGTTCAGGATAAGAGACACAAACAGGTGAATAACACCTCCATGTAACTCAGTTTGTTGAATTCTTCAGCGACACCAAAGAAAGCAGGAAGTGAACCTGTGGTCGTTCAAGGCAACAACAAGAACCCGGCCAGCGAGAAGCTGCAAAGAGTCAGAAAGTGGAGCATCACCACGTACAAGGTGAGATTGGACTTTTATCTGGAGGTAAATATTTAATTTAAACCAACAAATCAGTCGGTCTTAATAATACCCCCCCACCCTTCCATCCAGTGCACCCGGCAGGCTTTGTCAGAGAAACTCGGCCGTGGATCTCGTACGGTGGATCTGGACCTGGAGCGTCGCCTCGAGCTGCTCAGAGACGACCGACAGCGCTACGAAAACATGACTAAGGTGGCTCAGGCGTTAGCCAATCAGCTCGCTCAGATCACCGTTACCCAAAAGACACTGGGGGACGCCTTCAGTGAGCTCAAGGTCAAAACACCAACGCTGCATGTGAGTCTTAAAAGTCATATTTGACGACTGGTACTTAAATGTAGCTATTGTTTTTATGAAGTCAAACTCCCTCTTGGTTTGTTGTTCTCAGCTCTGTGTTCACATTGACTGGACAGCACTTCCTTCAGCTTGTTTATGTTACGCTCAGAGGCTCAAACTTGTTTCATACACATTTTTTCCACTTGAACCTCCTCCTCGCTAACCCGTAGCTCTGCCACCACGTAGGTAAAGAGAGACGGCTGCGTCCACTCAGGGACGCTGTTTCTTGGGTCATAATTAAAGACGGGACTTTCTAAACTGAAGGAAACAATGTGTTTGATCTAACAAGACTAACAGAATCAACTTTGAGATGCAAATCTTCACTTGAAACTGACCTCAGAATCTTTTTCAAGACGTTCATGAGCACTTTCCAGACGCTCTTCGAGACACCTGCTGGTGAAACGGGGGGGGAGCTGAGGGAGGAGAATTTGTTTTGGTCTGAAGATCTGCTCTGAAAATCGTAAAGTGAACCTTTACAAATAATCTGGTGGTTACTTAGTGCTTCAGAAATAAGGCGGCCATGTTGGAGTCAGTTGCTGTGGACCAATGAGAGTTCTTTGTTTTTCTTCTCATCTCTCAGGTGGAGTTTGGCCTGAACGCAGAGGCCCAGATTTTTCTGTCAAAGAGCGGTGAGTCTCTGACGGAGGCCATTAACACCTTCACGTCAGACATGAACACTCTGGTCAACAAAACCATCGAGGACACGATGATCAACGCAAAGAAGTATGAGGCGGCCAGGTGGGCGGAAAGCACACTTCCTGTTTCCTGTCAGCTGATTTTCACATGGTTTAAAGTGTTTGACCTCAGAAAGTGTTTCAAGAATAAACTTCAGATTAAGATATGAATAAGGGACAAGGTTGAAAAGGATTCTGGGAAATGTAAGAAAATAGTTTAGGAGAAGAAATAAGATGAAATGAATCAAGTTCTGTGATAATAAATGAGTTTTTAGCTGCAGATTCAAGGTTTTTCAGAACAATACAGAGCATCTGAACAAATAGTGAACATTTATGATGCAGAAGTATTCCCTTTTACTTTTTTGGCTTAGGTTCAGTTCATTGTATTTATTAAACCCAACCACCATCAGATCATACAAATATCATTGAAAGAAAAAGGATCCAAAAGTACAAATTTGTTGGAGACCTTTTCCTAAGATGACCTCGTGAACTTCTCTGTCCTTCAGGATCGAGTACGATGCGTACCGAGTCGACATGGAGGAGCTGAACATGGGACCCCGAGATGCCAACACGCTGCCCAAACTGGAGGCGGCTCAACAAGAGTTTCAGGGCCAGAAGGAGAGATTTCAGAAGCTCAGAGACGACCTGACCGTCAAAGTGAAGCTGCTGGAGGAGAACAAGGTGAGAGAGGAGAGGAGAGCAGATCTGTGGTCGATCTGTTTTTCTTTCTACATGATGCTGGTGTGTTTGAACGACAGAAATAGAGGAAAGTTGAGGCTTGTAAAAGGTCCTTATTTTCACATATCATCTGCAGGTCAAAGTCCTCCATAACCAGCTGTTGCTGCTGCACACCGCAGTCGCCGCTCACAGTTTATCGTGTCACAGCTTCCTGGAGAAAAACCGCCGACAGGCCGAAGAACTCCTCAACAACAGCAGCGTGGACGCCCCCTCCTGGCTGGAAGAAAGTTGACGCAACAACAACTGAATCTGACCACATGGGAGGTGCACGGACGTTGGACTGGAAGATGTTTTAGGAGAAATGGACGTTGTTTTGACAAAAGTAAGAGAGGAGATTCTTTTGAGACTTTTCTAATTAAAACATTAATTTGTATAAAATTTGGGAGGGTTACTTTGTTAGGTAGTTTATTTATACCAGAGTGGGATTTAAGTTTGTTTGTCTGGGACTGAAGTTCTGGAATCCCGATTGTTCGCTACAGAAATGAAAAAACGATAGATTAGAAATAATTTGGGGTTTTGAAGGGCTCCGCCTACAGGACTGGAAAAGTCTTAAAAATGTAGAATTAGATCATTTTCCAGGTCTGTAAATATTGTGTAACTGCACAGGAAGCTTTGGGAAGTTTTTAAGAGGTTGTTCATTGTTCTGAACTCTTGAGATTATACTCAGCACAAGGGGGCTCTGAAGAATGAACTCTCTTTCTATATTATTCGTACATTTAAGGACTTACAACACTTGTGACTTGTGACCTGTTTAACAGAGACACAGTCATACGTACCCCTCCTGGTTTTCTTTCCTCTGCCTTAGTATGTTGGGGAGTAAATCCATCTAATCCTTTGTGAGGCACTAAGCCTTTCTTTGAACTTTAAAAAATCCTCACTGCAGTCAGAAGCTCACAGTGACTCAAAGTGCCTCAACACTACTGCAGGAAAACATGTACAATCCACAGCTCTTCACATGGACGCTTCTGATTGGTTTGTGGGTCCAGGCTGATGGATTGTTGTCTTTCTAGCAAAACAAGATTTTCTTTAAGAGTTTTCATTTTTTAGCCGATGCTTATCATTTCTCAACAAATGAAAAACGTGTCCCAGGGGAGATCATAATCCAAAGATACCAATTTGCCAAAAAGAATCAAAAAAACATTTCTGTATGTTGACGATGTTGCCTTGTTTGTTGGTGACCAAAGGTTGGATACAGGCAAACTTATCTGAGTCGACACTTAACTGGTATTAACTCTCTTCTATCAAATGCTGCATCAGCACTTTGTCTAGAGAACTGTTGACAGTGCATCCAGGACCCTACAGGGGAATTTGTTGTGGATTTGAATCAATAGTTGTTGGCTGACTGCTGGTCATTTCTTCTCTCGTTACGCCAAGCCGCGTGTGAGACTAGCTAATTGGTATGAACCAAAAGATTCTGCAGTATGTCAACGATGTTGCCTTGCAGATGTAGTTTCTGCAGGACCTGGTTATGAAATGATGCTCCATTCCTTCTCCAGTTTATTAGATAAGAATCAAAGCGGTCAGTTGAGACCAAAGGTGGGCAACAATCCCAAAGATAGTGCAACATGTCGATGACTTTGCCTCAATTGTGGGAGAACAATTACTCACTGTAGTCAATCTTTAAGGCCCCGTTACATTAGCTGCCAATGGTTTTATGTATATTTCACACTCCCTGCTATCAGATGCTGAATTGGCTGCTGCAGGAAAACAGCTTCAAAGTAGACGATGTTGCACCAGTTGATTACATGCCGAGGAAAGAATTTGTAGATGAATGCATTCCTCCCTGTTAGGCTAACTTGCTAGCCCCAGATTATCTCCCAACAGGACCTTTCTGGTTTGATGATGATCCTTCCCATGTTTAGTGTACACAGTAGGAAGATCAGCAATCTCAAGAGACCGATAAAAAGCTACAAACCAAAAAATGTCACTCTATGCCGATGATGTTGTCTTGTTCGTTGGTAACAAAATGCTGTTTAAAGCCAGCTTTCTAGGCAACATTTCATTTTTCATATTTCCTCCCTCTGCTTTTTAATGTAATTTCATCCATGCTTCAATGTTGACAATGCTGCATCAGCTGGTTTACTTCAAACCTGAGGGACCACTTGGATCCATTAAGGATGCCTACGTGTAAACCTGCACTTGTCTCATTGGAAGTTGGTCTTTCCCTTCTCTGGTAGACATGAAAATCTTTGCAGTAAATCAATCATTTGCAACAAACCAAAGAACTCACGTGTTTGATCATGTGTGCCTTTTCATAGGGAATTGCTGGTTGTCCTGCTCACACAGGTCACCATGTGGTGGACACTGAAGCTTCAGTGTTTAGCCAGCTCTGCATCGGTCTGTAAACCTTTCTGCGTTCTAACCTCTCTCCATTTTTCAAAAGCATCTCCAATATTGATCCTAGTTTGAGCACGTTTCTGCTCGTGGAGCTTATTAGAAACATGCAGAGGCTTTTTAGGTCGGGTACAATCACTTCTTTTTGAACCAGTTCTCTTGCCCGCTTCCATCGCTGCAACACCTGTTGGTTCACTGTTTGTCTGGCAAAAACTTGTTGTACATTTGTAGTAAAGTGAAAAACTATATATCCAATAGTTGGTTCTTCTCAACGACCCTCAGTCACACTCCATTTACATTTCAGTTTAACGATTTAGACATTGCCGTATGAGTGTGGTAGCCTGCCTCGGGTGTTCATCCCTGATTATTCATTGGTGTGGAACAGTTGCTGACATCAGCCGCCCAAACATTGAAGTTTATCTTTGAGCCATAATGTAATGTACACGTTCCTTTTAAACTCTGTGTACAGTTTGTAACTATGCCAGAAAATAGTCGTTTTCCATGTCCTGTCTTTGATAATGTGTTGTAATAATCTGTCTACTTAAAAATACTGAGTTATTGTACTGCCTTTTTCTTCTGATTAAGACCCAAAATGTTGAAGTTCTTTTATCCTGTTAACCGTTTTGTGAAATAACAAAGAAAAGCCTCATCAAACTTTACGATCCAACTTATCAGAAGCACCTTTGTGAAGCCTAAAAGTGCAGCCTTCTGTTTTCTGTTTTCTGTCTTAGTCAAAAAATATATTTGAATTCATGGTTTCAGATTTGGGAGAAAGTTGTTTTGTTTTGTCTGCTCGATCTTTGCACACTTTCCAAACATCCTTCTGCCTTTTAATATTTCCTGTGACTCTGATGTCACAATCTGTTCAAAGCGTTTAGTTCAAATGTAAAACTGTTTGTTTGTGTTTATGTACCGACGACGACAACTATGCAAAGACTGTGGATGTTATTTGTGCAATAATGTTTGAAAACCATTTACCTTCAGAAATGATGACTGTTAATGACTTTATATCTTCGTCTTCCAAAACGTAACCAATAAATATTACATTAAAGGAGCAATATGTAACTCTGACACCTAGTGTTTAAAATGGGTACTGCAGTCTAAATTCAAAACATTGAAGAGAGCTGTCTCCCCCCCCCCCCTCCTCTCTAGAGTGGATGCTCACGCAGGTCACCATGTGGTGGACACTGAAGCTTCAGTGTTTATCCAGCTCTGCATCGGTCTGTAAACCTTTCTGCGTTCTAACCTCTCTCCATTTTTCAAAAGCATCTCCAATATTGATCCTAGTTTGAGCACGTTTCTGCTCGTGGAGCTTATTAGAAACATGCAGAGGCTTTTTAGGTCGGGTACAATCACTTCTATCTGAACCAGTTCTCTTGCCCGCTTCCATCGCTGCAACACCTGTTGGTTTGACCTGATAACTGCTCTCATATCTGGCAAACCGAGGGGCGTCCAAAACGGCCGTGTGGGGGTGCCTTAAAACCGCCTACCTTCTCTGGTGCAAACAAATCCAGACCATTCAGGACCAGAATCTAAACTCTTACTGATTGCTTCTTTAAAGGGGAAATAACTGGATATTGAATTAAGAAAGACTGCTGTTCTTGTGACGTGTTTGTTAGAGGGCAAAACCAGTTCCAGAATAAAAGTCGATCATCAGTAAAAAGGGGAAACTTCAACAAAAAAAAGTTTGATTTTCTTTTCAGGTAGTAACTTTATTATAATAGTCTTATCATTGTATGTGTTTGAGATCTCTATTTAGAATTGGAAAGTTAATTTTTGACTTTGGAAACTGTGAGGACCTCTTTACTCGACGGCCTCTGCAGACCAGTTTGAACAAGTTCTCCTGAAATTAAACAACCAATAAATGGAAGAAAGGCTCGTAAATCTACGGGGCTAACATTTTATTTAACTCTACGGTGCAGTACTCCTCAATTTATAAGAAGGACCATGAGATGACTGAAAAAAACAAAAGACCCGAACAGACTGATCTCAGAAATGGAGCGCTCACTCTGGGTCTGACTGAAAACAGCCAATAGACCAAAATGAAAGGGTTAAAGGTGAATTCTTCTTTTTATTTGAAGTATAAATGCCAAACAGGGACCAATATGTGATGAAATATCTTTGTGTTTAAAGTGTTTCGTCATGTAAAACTGCCGAATAAAAACATTGAGAGACTTCTGATGTCACACTTGTCTTATTATTAAAGGCCGTTTCTTTATGAATCAAACGCTGATTATTTATTCAGTTATGAAATCTTTAAACAGCTTTAGTTTCATTTGTGGTAAATACATTCTCCCTGGTCTTCAGGTTCAGTTGTTTCCCACAGATTTTCACGTCTGTCCACACAGGTTCGCCGTTCACTTTGATTAACAGTATATTAGTTTATTCGTTTTGCACATGAGACTCTGCACAGGTCGGACGAGTGAGCAGCGACTGTTTGTGTCTTTACGAGAGATTTAAAGGAGGACGGGGACTCGGGTCTGTTTGTGGTTCTGTTGCTCTGATTGCTTTGAAGAGGGGCAATTATTCACCAGGCAACACCAACACGCAAACCTGATCCTGTTGTTTGTCCCTGTGTGTGTGTGTGTGTGTGTGTGTGTGTGTGTGTGTGTGTGTGTGTGCGTGTGTGCATCCAGGCTCATTTTCACAAACACTTTATCAAACAGTTTCTCTGAACAAAGACCGTCTCCGTGTGTCTCTCCCGAGCAGCAACTTCTGGTCCTGAAAAATGATGCCAAAAGCAGAAGTGCAAAATCCTGCAGTTCGTCGAGTGTCCCCTTAAAGCAGGAACACGGGAAGTCACAAACACATGTTTACAGCCTGGTACAAAAAACGAAATAGGTCTGATTAGTTATTGTCGTCACTGGCACACACTGTACAGGAGGTGAATTTTTTTAAACGTCTCTGTTTTGATTTAGAAAATGATACGTGTGATCCATAGTTAGGCGCGCAGCTGACATGATTGACAGGTGGGCACGATGTAACGGTTCGTTAGGAGGCTTAAAACCCGCCTCAGCTCCAGCTCTCAGCCTGTCGTTACGTTGACTGAAAGTTAGGCTGAGACAGGATTTCCGAAATGGTGGCTGCTGCCGATGAGCCTCCGGAGCCCCCTGCAGGAACAGATGGGTGACATCACTCAGGCTTCGTCCATGAATATTTACAGTCTATGGTCTCTGTGTGTCTCCTTCTTTTATAAACTCGATCATCTTCAGCCTCAGCCGTATAAAGTGTAAAATAGTGTCGATTCAGTTTTAATGAACTCAGAGAAGAAGACAAAGACGAGCTGTGTGAAGGTTTGTCTTCAGTATTTTCACTCTTGGTGCTTTTTTAGCTGCCTTGTCCTTCACTGAACTTTCCAGCGTATTCATCTTTCAGGTCATATTTCATGTCTGTTCAAAGGTCGGTCGGGGCGTGTCGGTATGATATTTATTACATTTAATATTTGGGGGTTTTAACCGCAGAGGCAACATGGAAATATTAGTCAGACATCAACGATGGATGACGAAGAATGAGAAATAAATGAGCTTTAAAAACATTCGATTCTCTACTTTTCATTCAGAGACTTTTTATCAATGCACAGACAGTGTGTGTGTGTGTGTGTGTGTGTGTGTGTGTGTGTGTGTGTGTGTGTGTGTGTGTGTGTGTGTGTGTGAACGGCTTTTTCATGAACGGAGGAGGAAAAATGATTACCAAAAAAATGTGTGTGTAGAAAGAGAGGGAAGCCTGACCGTTTTTTCTTTTTTTTTGCCAAGGGAGGAACCAGTATAGAGCTTATCTAGGACAAACACACACGCACACACACACACGCACACACACACACACACACACGCGCACACATAAAACACACACACACAGTAAATTAATTTGTCTTTGAAGTCAAACAAACACACACGCACACACACACACGCACACACACACACACACACACACGCGCACACATAAAACACACACACACAGTAAATTAATTTGTCTTTGAAGTCAAACAAACACACACACACACACACACACACACACACCTAGTTTAATGAGTGTGTGAGTGTGTGTGTGTGTGTGTGTGTGTGTGTGTGTGTTTCCTTACATCCTAGCAGGTGGGCGTGTTCTAGGGAAAACTCTCCCTTCTCCTTCTTCCACCTGATTGAGTGATCACGCATGCGCACACTACCTTGGGTCCCCACCTCGCTCTCTCTCTCTCTCTCTCTCTCTCTCTCTCTCTCTCTCTCTCTCCCTCTTTCCCATGCACGCACTCGCACGCGCCCGCAGCCGGTGAGTCAGTGTCGCTCGGGCTTCTCAGCGCGCGCTGCTTGTGGATGTGCCAACCGGAGAGCCTAAGCGGGATTCAGTGTTCAATCCTGTTATCACTCAATTTGGAGGTTTTCATAAGGAGTTTCTGCGCGGGAGCATCCGCGCCGTGTAGAGCCGTTCATCCTGGTAAGTTCAGCTCGGAATGAAAACCCTCTCCGCCGTCTTTTCCACCTTGTTGATTTCAGTTTCACAGCCAGTTCACTACAGTCCTGCTCAGTATTTACTCTGCAGGCTATCAGGCAGCTACACACGTCGTCACTTTACGCACGACGGACTACGTTCACATCTTCACATGTTTTCGCCACACGCTGAGAACACAGCTTCTGTTATACTCAATTCATGGATTATTTTTAATTATCCAATCCCGTCATCATATCGGCTCAGTGAAAGTGTTACATCATTTGACTTAAAGGTGCGAAATCCTCTGTTTTATTTCTGTAATAACCTGTATTAAGTTTGGTCTGATGTCACTTCAAGATCCTTCTTCTTCTTCTTCTTCTTCTTCTTCTTCTTCTTCTTCTTCTTCTTCTTCTTCTTCTTCTTCTTCTTCTTCTTCTTCTTCTTGTGTTTCCAGTGGTGATTCTAGAGTCTGTTGGGGCCCTGGGCAAAAATCAATTGGGGGCCCCTCCAACCAGCTTTCACCACCATCCTGTCTGCCAACACTTACCCCTCTTCCTCTTTATTCTCTCCTATAGTCGGCTAATTCCTCCTCATTTTTCTTTGTTGACTTTCATCGACAAACTTTGGTTTTCACATCAATAATACATGCAACGCTTGGCAGGGCAACGAGAGTGAGTGCTGTCAGATGGGGTCCCCTAAGGGAGGTTTCCTACTGTCATTGCAAAATGTGCACATTTTTGTGCCACTGCTTTGGTTTAAGTTTGTCAGCTCTCAGGGGCCCCCTACGGGTCTGGGGCCTCAAGCAGTTGCCTGCCTTGCCTGTTGACAAGCAGTGCCTCTGTGTCTCCACCCGTCTGTCTCTGAGAAGTCTATTCAACATCTTCATTTATGCTCCGTGATGATATTTAATCTAAATATCTACTCAGAGTTCAGTCATGCTCTGCTGGAGTTTGTCCGTGAAGACTTATTATTGACTTAAAGTGCCTCATCTTCATCTTTTGTCCCCTTAAAGTTCCTTAGATGATGTGTTTCATGTCTTACATACAAAGCTAATGTGTCTGTGGTGTTAACTCATACCTGCAGGTCTTTGTGTTTTCAGTTTCAGATCATTTCTGTCGTTTACCTGATCATTTATTTTGTCTGGTCTTTGTCGTGTTCCTAAACCTCAAAATATTCAGTTTACTGTCATAGAAGAGAGAACAAAATAAAAGTATCTCATTTAAAAGCAGTTGGCAAACACTAACGAGCTGTGGCTCACTTGGTAGAGTCGGTCGTCTCTCAACATGAAGGTCGAGGGTTCGATCCCCAGCTCCTGCAGCTATATGTCCAAGTGTCCTTGGTTGTGTCCAAGTTGCTCGCGCTGCTCCACTGGCGGCGTACCTGCACCTGCGGTGTGAAAGAGCTTTGAGTACACACAGGATCCTATGAACATGATTTAACAGAGAGATGTCAGAGTGAGCGGGCTGCCCACAGCGAGCGCTGCAGAGCAGTTTTGGGGTTTGGTGCCTTGCTCAAGGGCCCCTCGGCAGTGCTATTAAGTGGAGTTGAACCGGCGACCTTCTGATTCCCAACCCAAGTCCCTACAGACTGAGCTACTACTTCTGGTCGGAAGACGAGAAAAGAACGTTACAATCTCAAGTCCATTTACCATTTTCACCAACCTGTTGCTCTAATAATGTGAGCTCTTATGGATCCAGACTCAAACCCTGCAGTGTCTGCACAGAGAAACGAGTGTTAGCCTCAGGGTGCTTAAACTCTCCTTACATATGTCAACAAACAAGTCAAGTCACCTACATACAGGTGAAAGATATAAACAGGAAGCAGATCATTCAAGCTGTTTTCACATCTGAACTCCTGAAAATATCTAGATAACTTCAGAAGGACTGCTCCGGATATTCTCCTCACCTGGTTGTTCACACATGCTCCTCACAGAGGGAGACTATACCTGTCAGACAGGAGGGGGGCCGGGGGGTCTCCTGAGGTAAGACGTGACGTAAAAAGAACGACGCGGAAGTAGCGGACGAAGCAGCAGAGTCCTCTACACGACGCTATAATGAGAATATGTGTCTTTCTATCAATGCTACGTGTAGTTGACCAGAATCACAATCTGATCTAAAGAGTGGAGAAGAACATACTGGAGAACAGGAAACAGAATGCAGCAGGTTCATTAGAGCACGGAGATCGTAGAGGTGGCGTGCAGACGGTCTATGGTCGTGCAGCGATCACAGGGAATAAACGTCACCACCCCCTCCCACTCGCTCGAGGTGAATTCTCCTGATTATATCCTGCTGCGTTCTCACATCAGCTCACTCTGACTTTCTGCAGAATAAATACGAGGAGGCTGGAGGAGAAACTCCGGGTGAAGAGAGAAACATTCAGCTGTTTGTGTTCACACATGCAGCTCCTCCTGAGTTTCTGCAGGTGAGAAAGTTATCAGAAAAGAATGACAAATAGCCCAAAACAATATTTCTTAGTGTAATGTTTACTTTTTGATCTCACTACTTGAAATGAAAACTTTTGACTAACTTGAGATGTTGCTGTTTGTATAAATACATCTCATCCTATAACGAGTGAGTGTCGGTCAGAAACTCTTCAGGAGGTCGGATCAGCTGCTGAAGGATTAAACCTCACACTCTGTATTCGTACAAAATGTCCTCTCTTACTTATAAGCCAGCGTTTTTGTTCTTTCTCGTCCTGTTCACAAGCGAGACATGGTCACACCAGACTCCGTATAAAAAATCTACTCTTTTTAATCTTGTGCTGCTCACTAGCACGGAGGCTTAAACTTTGTGCAGGCTGACCTTTGACCTCTCTTGAATCTTTGACTAGTGGTTAATTTGGCAGACTAGAATCCCACCCGAGCTGCTTTGTGTTCTGACTTTGTGTTTTGGGCTTTTTGTGATCATTTCGACCAGTTTCTACACGTCTGAAAAGATGAATTAAACGTCACCTTATTCTGTTGTCAATCTTTACACATCTCAGGAAGACGTATCTGCCTTGTCAACTCAGGCTGGGAATCTTTGGGTTTCATGATTCCATATCACAATTCGATTGAGAATCTTTTCGATTATAAACGATTCTGGATTCAATGATTTAAAGTCTATTTATGAATTAGTCCATACTTCAGGATCTACTCCAGTCGTCTGTGAGACTGGCTGACTTTGTCTTCAGACTTCATGCGTCATCTACTCCTCCTGGATAAAGTTTGTGCGATTTCTCCTGGAGACAAACATCTGTGTTGTAGTCTCCTGCTGGTTCCTTCCTCCAGGCCTTCCAGCAGAGTGTAGCCAGGCCGCGGTGCTCCCTCTGCGGGTTGAGTTCCCTCTCTGATCCCCGGGCGCGTCTGGAGCTGTGTTGAGGATCCCTCAGGATGACATTTACGAATACAGGAAACAGTTTATCGTCTTTCTGTCTTGTCTTTTGCTTTCTATCGCCATGGTTACCCAAGAGAGCAGCGATGCTCAGCCGGACCTTTGCTTTGCTTGACCCCCCCCCCCCCACACACACACACACACACACACACACACACTGTAAAGCACAGCAGTAAACTTCATCTCCCTGCTGCTTCTCCCTGAGGCGTCAGTCGCTCAGTGGAGTGGTGAAAGAGATTAAAAGGGGATTTCTCTGTTAACACTTTTTTTTGGTCCAATGAAAGCAGAAAAACTGATGTGTTTTTTTTTCATGCTAATGTTGTTTAAAAATCCCTTCAGTGTGGGGGGTCCAAGCTTACCCCCATTAGAGCACACAGTCCTGCACAGATTCATTCACATGTGTTTACTGGTGTTTGTCTGGTAAATAGGACCGAGGCCTTCTCCTCCTCGGGGAGTTTCATTTGGGTTTCCATGGAGGCTGAGTGTTTGTGCTCCGACTGTTTTATTCAGCACCTGGGACTCTGGATACTCTTTGTAATGGTTTCAATGGTTTCATTGGTTATATCTGGTATCTGGATTTAAAGAAGAAAATAGTTTGCCCATAGTTTCACGAGCCGTTTTCACATCTGCGCTCCTGAAAATATCTAGATAACTGCTCAGGATATTCTCCTGACCTGGCTGTTCACACATGCTCCTCACAGCAGGAGACTATCCCTGTCAGACAGGAGGGGGGGTCTTGTTCTCAAGACCGGTCAAAACCACCACTGATTGGCTATTTTTCATGTCATTACTGTGATTAGAAGGAAAACACCTCTTTCTAAAAGAACTTATAACTTCAATTCATTTGTAGTTTGATTTTTATCCCCCGGTTACGACTGCAACCTTCCCGGTGTTACGGTCTAAGTGAGTGACACGCCCCCTGCACACAAGTTGAAGATTTTTCTGTGATATTTATAGTCTTGGTCTTGACTCAGTCTCCATCACTAAAGGTCTAGGTAGGAGCACTCTGGTCTCGGTTAGTGTGGTCTTGACTACAACACTACCTCGAGCGGTCCTATTATAATGTTTTTTCTCCTGAATATATTCTCGGTTCTTGGACTCGTGTGCATGTTTTTGGTAACTTTCTGGATTCCCGTGTACTCTCTCTTTCTTCCTTGCCTGAACCTCACATGTTGAGCCCGACGGCGCGTTCTGCTGGCCTGCTGCCGTAATCCTCCGACTTAGGCGTTAAGGGATCTGTCACTGCTGGAGAAAGTGTGAGAGCTAATCTGTCAGACTGCTGAGCAACAACCAGCAAGCCAGTAAACCTACAGAAATCACAAGAGAGAGAGAGTGAGAAAATAAATATATTTAAAGCCTGCTGTGACTCACGTGTTGCTGTCTGGAGCAGTTTCCTTTGCTTCGTCTTTACAGCTCCACGTTCAGTGTCAATGCTGACAGGTAGTTTATTGGACTCAGCTCAGCATACTTTAAGGTAATATCTGATTTTAAACCCCAAACATGAGCCACTCAAGCCATTTTTCTTAAAGTGCAACAATTATGCCCGTGAGTTTTTTTATGTCATAAACTTTGTTAGATTTAAGCTGTCATTAGCAAAGTGTTAACAAGGTGCAGCTTTCTACATTTCTGTAGTTGCAGGCTCTCTTCTCCCAGCACCGGAGAGCTGGAGCCCTGCAGCATTCTGCCTCCCAGGGAGGCGTCCAGAGAGCTGGCCAATCAGAGCAGAGAGGGCACGTGTGGAGGGGGGGGCTTAAAGAGACAGCAGCTGAAATGAGGGATTCTAAAGTCCTAAATTAGTAATTTAACGAGGGAGCATCGTCGGAAGATATTTGGATCTTTTCTTGTCTTTAAAAAACAACAAGTGATGTAGAAACTGAAGCAGCGTCCGATACTTTAGTGTCACTCTGGAAACTATTTCAACTCAACCTCAGTGTGAACCACCGCGGATTAGAAACGCTGGTCTGAGTGTCTCGTTGGTCCTTTTTCCTTCAGCACACCAGCACTTATTCTGTTTATATGGATCAAAAACTGTCCAGAGCTTCATTTTAAAATGCCTGAGACAGTTCTTTTCTTTTTTCCATCGAGTCACTGCAGAAAAATCAGCTGTTGCATTTTTTGGAAAAGGCATTAACATGAGCGACAGGACTGTCAGCATGAACTGATGGTGGTAGTGGTGGTTTGGTGTGTTATTGCACCAGGGTTATTCTTACTGGTATCACCTTCCTGTGTAGGACGTCAGGGATTTCTGTTCTGCTGTGTCTGAAGTTGATAACCAATCAAAAAGCAACAATTTGTCTCAAACAACTTGCTAGCTTGAACGCAGCGGCACAAAACTACGACAGCATGACCTGAGGACAGCGTGTGAATCTTTGTAATAGTTGAATCAGTCACTGCAGTAATTATCATCAGGTCCATGTGTTTAATGTGAGGTCATATGTGTGTTCAGTGAAGGCTTTTTATGGTGTGTGTGTCCTCTCCTGTACTCAGTGTGTGTGTTTGTGTTTGTGTGTGTGTGTGTGTGTGTGTGTGTGTGTGTGTGTGTGTGTGTGTGTGTGTGTGTGTGTCTGTGTGTGTGTGTGTGTGTGTGTGTGTGTCTGTCTGTGTGTGTGTGTGTATGAGACAGAGGAGAGGTCATATGAATTTGTAGTGTAAATATTTGTCTTTGTATTATTTCTCAAACAGGTTTGCAGTCACTTGTGTGTGTGTGTGTGTGTGTGTGTGTGTGTGTGTTTGTGTGGTTTACTGTACCCTTCCACTGGCAGTCATGTTGCCTCCGATGTCCGCTCCATTGTTGTTGCCTTAGCAACCAGTGACTCCCTAATGCTGAGGTCACATCACGTATAAGTTGCGGTTCATTGTACTGTAGTTTTCGTACTCGGCCCTGTTGACTCCCAATACTCAGGTTACTGTAGACACTGAAAGCATTTTTATTAAAGATTTATTTTAGAGACAGGACAGTAGAGAGAGAGAGAGAGAGAGAGAGAGAGAGAGAGAGAGAGAGAGAGAGCCTGCTTGGAGGACTTCTCTGTACATTGGGTTTGTGCACTAACCAACCACTACCGGCCGTCCCTGAAAGCATAATTATCTGCAGTATTCAGGTTTTCAACTTTCAGGTACTTTGGTAAATATTTGTGCCAAATTTGGAAGGAGACTTTTTGAAATCTTGAAAGAGAATATCTTTACAGACGAGCTAATGTATCCGAGTATAATTTACATGACGTTTCTATCACAGCAGCACAAACAGCAACAGTACTGCAGCTTTCAGTAGCACCAGATGTTACGTCAGCGGTCTTTGACGTAACATCTGGTGTTGTCAGGGCCAGGGTGCTGATAGCCTAGTGGTAATGTTGCACTCCCCATGTACAGGGGCGGTAGTCCTTGTTGCAGCGGCCATGGGTTTGAATCCAACCTTGGCCCTTTGCTGTATTTAATTCCCCACTTTCTCCTCCCAATCACTAAAGGGAACCACCACCAGCCAATGTTCTTCCCAGTCCAGCACCAGTATAACCTGTATGCTGATGTTGTACCTGTATGCTTGTGGTTTAATTTCCGGCCTCTAGCAGATGACTACATCCACAAACTAACCACAAGAGTCCTGTTGAACCAGCTTCGTGTTTATTATCCACTAACAGTGTTCTCTTATTGTTCCTCCATAATGGCGCCTCACAGCCGACAGTTCCTTCACGCTAACGTCTGAACTGTGATGTGTGAATCAGCCTGCGGGCGGACAGTCTGTCAGGAGAATCATTAGAGGAGGACAAAGCATGAAGAGGAGGGATTTTTCATGCTGGATCAGAGGTTCTTCATGCACTGTCACTGTCAGTTACTCGTTCACTCCGTCTATTTCCTCTTCCACCAGTTGTCCCTTCATCTCTGGCGGGGTTTTTTTCTTCTTCATCCAGCGCTGGTCTCAGTATCGAGGTCAGGGCCGTCACAGCAGGAATGTGGAGCAGAGGCAGGAGAACGTTGTATGGAGGCATCATAACTGGGTCGGCTGAGAAAAGCTAACTCACAAAAGTTGCAGTGGTTTGTTTGATGTCAGGAGAGGAACGCGTCACTGCAGTTATCCTGCATGCTCTTTTATACTCGGCTGAAGGTGTCATCAAGGTGATGGCCACGACATCGGGAGGCCATGAGAACACTTACGAGACCATCAACTATTGTGTTAAATAATGGAAGAAATACAAGAAAATCCTCAATTACAAGTCAACGCCCTGGATGCAAATAAGTAATAATGACAAGTACAATCTGGGGGGGGGGGACAGCTCTCTGCAAGGTTTTAATTTGGACTGCAGTACTAATTTTGGCGGCGCCACAACCTCAACTCCAGAGCTCTTCTCACCGGCGGCCATTGTTGCTAGGTAACATAAGTTAACTTCTGCTTCCCTCAGTCATGACCGTTTATCCGGTTTCAATAGCTCTGTATTCTTAACAGTTTACTTTATTCAAGGAAGTATCTCCAAGTTCACCTGGTAATTGTTCGAGTCAGATTAATCTGCCATTGTTGTTGAACAGCTGATAACTTCTACGAAACCTTTCCTGCTCGTCAGTCGGGCGCTTCCATCAGAATGTGACGTCGTGTGAAAGCTTTGAATGATCAACAGAAGAACAACTTGCATCAGAAGAAGAAAAGGAAGTAAATATTTGTTGTTGCAGTTTTGGTTTTATTCTCAGTTATTCTGGTAGGAGTCTTAAGTGGAAGATATAAATATAGATGTATTAAAAGTATTTATTAACATGAGATCAAAATCAGTCGGAGTTCATTCCTCAGTTCGCACTCCGACTCCCCATCAACCCTTTGACCTCATTAACCAATCAGAACCCTTCGTGTGAACCGGGCCAGCAGTTTGGTCCAGGTCTATTTTTACATTCAGAGTCGCGTGATTGGATGATGTCACTGATGTCACGGTTGTTTGATTCTAAAAGCCCATCAAAGAGAGCGAGCGAGAGGGCCAGAGCGGGCGAGAGAGAGAGAGAGAGAGAGAGAGCGAGCGAGCGAGTCTTTTTGTTCCTGAGCCTTTGAAGACGGGCGTAAAAAAAACACGATGAGGGAGAGAAAATGAAGATGATAATATTTAAACAAAGACGATGACACATCAGGAATAATTACAGGAGGAAATAATTGTGTTGTATGTTAATAATCTGACCCGCACACACACACACACACACACACACACACAAAGACACACAAAGACACACTGACCCCGATTCTGTCGCCTGCCAAGTAAACAAACCATCATTGTTTGTAACCTGGTTTGTTACCACGGCGATCAGCAGCACTCTGACCGGTTGCCACGGTAGCGCATGGCAGCCCTGGCATCAAAAACACACACACGCGCACACGCAAGCACGCACACACACACGTTTGCCTTCATTCATCCTCTACAATGAGAAGAAGGAAGCATTAACTCCATTATGAAATCTATCGATTTGAGGTTTTCCTTTATTTTAAGCACATTTATTAAACTTTATTTTATATTCACAGATCTTTTTAAAGTATTTACACGATAATTAATTCAGAGAGTCACAAATTGTCACCAGAGAGCTGTCTCCCCCCCCCCTCCTCTCTAGAGTGGATGCTCACGCAGGTTGCCATGTGGTGGACACTGAAGCTTCAGTGTTTATCCAGCTCTGCATCGGTCTGTAAACCTTTCTGCGTTCTAACCTCTCTCCATTTTTCAAAAGCAGATTGCTTGGTCTGAACTAAATGTTGTATCATATGAAAATAACACATTGCAACCTTTTTAAATGGAGTTTTGCACGAGTCATTTATTTTCCAAGCGAATGAATTGACAAGAAGAAATAAAGACGAAAATGCAAGACAGCAGCAACTTACTACACACACACACACACACACACACACACACACACACACACACACACACACACACATACATACACACACACACACACACACACACACACACACACATACACGCACACACGCACACACACACACATTGTTAGCATGATTAGGCTAAAGGTTTGAGGGAAGAAATCGGGCCGTCGCACAGACACGAAGATTAAGTTACATAACACTCTTACACACACACACACTCATCTCTAATTCATCAGCAGGAAGTCGGTATCTTTGTCGACATGAATCCAGAACTTCACACGGGGGACTCACCCCGTGTCATCGTGTGTGTGTGTGTGTGTGTGTGTGTGTTAAATAATTAAACGGTGCAGGAATTTAGTCTCACTGCGATGAGCCATATATGGGCTTCCTGGTACGAGGGGTTTCCCCCCACTGGGATTATAAAAAGGCAGCACAAATGGAAGGTACTGGTTTGTTAAAATAATAGTTTTTAGACTTTTTTGTAACTGTTGTGAGGAAGATTGAAGAAATATGTTTTTTGATACTCGCTCCTTTCATGGCTTCATCTTCTGATTAAATCCGTCCGTACAGACGGATATTAGACAGACACTAGAAACACCTATGATCGGCAGGTGAGACTCGTGATGTTTGAGGACGAGGTGTGAATGAGGTTTGTGTGTTTGTGTGTACACGTGTGATGGAGGATCAGGATAAAGAAACTTCAGGCCGAGGCTGTTTGATCACTCGGGGAAAACAAACACATCAATTTCAAGAAATGAAAAGACTTCACAGCAAACGCACAAATGTGTGGTGGAAAAGTAAATGTTTAACTGTACGTCATGAATGTTTAATTAACATTTTATTTATAAATTGTGACACGCGTTCTATAGCTTCATGAATAAAACAGAGATAATGTTCATGTTTGTTTGCTAAATGGGTTTCTCCGAGTCTACGACACACTTCCTGCTCTGATATGATTGTAATTACGGCCCGACCGATGTGAGGTTTTTGGGACCGATATCGATGTTGGGGAGGGAAAAAAATCCGATACAGATATATCGGTCGATATCTTCCTTAGATCTATGTTTGCTCCGTAGAGATAGATAGATAGATAGATAGATAGATAGATAGATAGATAGATAGATAGATAGATAGATAGATAGATACACATTTATTGTGTTGATCCCTCAAATTCATTTATCAAACACAAGATTTATAACGAAGACAAGATGAAAGTAACTGAGCGTGTACGTACATCACCTGTCGACACTCTGCAGAGTGATGATGCTTGTTGTAATCCGTACAGCGCCCTCTGCTGGTGAAAGAGAACTGCTAGTGTAATACAGTGAAACTCAAATGAAAAGCTGTTTGAATAAAATTAGCCGATACCGATAGTAGGCCTGGGGATCACGATTCGATATCAATACTTGGGGTCTCGATTCGATTGAGAATCTATTTTCGATTCAAAATGATTCTGGATTCATGATTCAAAGTCTATTTTTGAATTAGTACAAACTTCAGGATCTCCTCCACTCATCTGAGAGGCTGGCTGAATTTCTTGTTGCTCCATTTGGCATTCTACTGAGTCAAAGAGCTAGCATTAGCACTTAGCAGGGAGGGACTGATTAGCCACAAAAAAAGACTCTAGCCACCTCTAACCGATAGTCCCAGGATATGCGAGTATCGGCTGTTGTATTGGCTCGATGACTAATCCGTCGGGCTCTTATTGTAATATAGAAAACTCTTGTTTAACACTTGTATTGGTTCATGCTGTGACAGGAGCCTGCGACTATGTAATGTTATAAAATGTTAATGTAAACCACTGAAATGCTCCATGAGGGTTGGGCACTTTGTGTGCATGACACGATGATAAATTCAATCAATCATATTGGTTTTTATGTCAGTGATTGTATTTCTGCAGCAGCTCAAATAAAGCCAGCAGGTCCTTAGTGACACCAAGCAAAGTTAATTTTATTAAAATCCTGTAGTTTAAAACAAATATTTTCCCCTGAATGGGTTCATGTACCGATGAGTCAGATGTAAAGATGCTGTAAGGCGGTTTTAGTTTTCACAGGATAGAGCCAGGCTAGCAGTTTCTCTGTTTTTCCCCTTTGTGCTAAGCTAGGCTAGCTGTCTTCTGGCTGTAGCCTTAGATTCAACAGAGACAGAGACGTGAGAGACGCTTTGACATCGATCAAACAAGTTTCAATCTCAAAATCAAGTTTCTGCATTTCTATCTTTCTTTCTCTTCAGCCTCGTTTGACTGTTGACTCTTCTGCAACTTTGGATGTTCCTGAAGCAATGACCGATCTTCATCAGCATCACCTCACGTGTCACCATGGTTACCCATCAGCTCGGTGACTGCCAACCCTCTTCAATCAGCTGCTGGGATGCACGTGATGGCCAGCGTATCCCCGGCCAATGAGAGGGAGGGTTTCTCCCTGCAGGAGGGGTGCGTGGCCGTCGCCGTTCTGACGTCTCCTCCTTCGCCTCCTCGTCCTCCATTGGGATTTTCTGATATCAACCAGACGAGACCGCCTCCTCCTGCTCCCCCTCCTCCTCCTCCACCTCCTCTTCTTCCACCTCCCCCTCCTCCTCCAATGCCGCCCTTGCTTCCAGGGCTCGGAAACCCTGAAGGTGGTCTGAGGAAGAAGAAGAGAGTGAGGAGTTTCTTTTGGAAGACGATACCTGAGGATCAGGTAGAGGCGAAGCTCAGCAAAATTCAATCACATTTGTAGTACTTTAAATCATCATTTACAATTTATACACAAACTAACATATTCTGCTTGTGTGTACCTGTCGCAGGTGAAGGGGCGGGCCAACCTTTGGACTCAGGGTCAGGTGCAGCAGCAGTTCCAGATCGATGTCCAGACCATTGAGGAGCTGTTTGGTCAGAATGACTCAAAATCAAACGCCAAGGCCACGCTCACCAGGGGAGGAAAGACCAGGAGCTCGTTCAGGGAGGCCAAAGAGGAGGTGTGTGTGTTTGTGTGTGTGTGTGTGTGTGTGTGTGTGTGTGTGTGTGTGTGTGTGTGTGTGTGTGTGTGTGTGTGTGTGTGTGTGTGTCTGATATGCAGGTTGGCGTGTGCTGCTGTTTATTGAAGGTGTGTTCAGACAGTTTCCACCTGGGCTCTGACCTCACACTGACACCTGTTCCCCTACCTCATTTTCTCTCTCTCTCTCTCTCTCTCTCTCTCTCTCTCTCTTGCTCTCTCTCTTGCTCTCTCTCTCTCTCTCTCTCTCTCTCTCTCTCTCTCTCTTGCTCTCTCTCTTGCTCTCTCTCTACCAGGTCACCATTCTGGATTCTAAGCGGGGCATGAACTTTGGGATTTTCCTCAAACAGTTCAAGAGGTAAATCTCTTTGCTGAGATTTTCCATTGTTGTCTGAAACTGCAAAATGGAGAGTAAATATTTAACAGTCTGCTTTAAAAGCACTCCCTTAAAAGAACCCAAATGACTTCACCTCACCTAACCCTAGCGGTTATGTCGTAGGCCCCATGTACAAAGGCCATAGTCCTCATCGCAGCGGCTATGGGTTTGAATCCCACCTCGGCCCTTTGCTGAATGTCATCCCCTAATCGCTCCTCCCAACATTTCCTGTCACTCTTCAGCTGTCCGATCTTATAAAGGCCAAAATGTCCCAAAAAAATATATAATATAATATATAAAAGATATCAGAGAGACTATGATATACTGTATGATCATAGAAGTTTCCTAAAAAGTTTCTTGATTAGATGCTAACTGTGGCATGTACCATTAGCTCGTTAACCTACAAAAGGACTGAAAAAGGGAAACGGCTTGCCTCAATCATTTATTGAAAACTGCTCTTTCTTATTTCTACACTTTTGGATTTTCAGTAGAATCATATCTGAGTCTACAAATCGGTTGTGACAACCCTAGTTCGGACATCTGTTGATGCACATTACATGTCAGTTTGGATGGTTGCACAAATATCTCTTCTGTGACTAATGGATGACAGTCTGACAGAAATGGTGTTGGCTCGTGTGATGGCGTGATGTGTCTCCTCGCCCTCATCCTGGGGTGTTATGGGTAAACACATACTGTGATGCTGGCTCGTGACATACGACTCCTTCAAATATATTCTACACAATGTCAAACAGAATTGGCTCCAAGAAGAAAAACCTTTAAGAAGAGACACTGAAGCTGCAAAAAGACATTCAAAACACCACAAAGAAACAACCACAGAAAGAAAAGGCTTAAATCAATGTGACACTACCAAGAAGAGCCACATAACAACTACAAAGGTTCATGAAGCAATGGAGAGATGCTAAACAGCGAAGTAAAACATCCAGAAGACACAGAGGACCCCAACGACACATGAAACAGCCACAAAGAGGGACAAAACGACCACAAAGGCACGTCAAATAACCACAGACAGATGTTAAACATCCATAAAGTCGTGAAAGTATGACTGAAGGATTCAAAAAGCCTCATAGCAACGCAAAATTAGCATAAAACTACCAAGACCATAAAACCTCAAGTTAATGTAAAAATACAACCACACAGATGTGAAACAACCACCAGCAACAATCACAACGTTTTGAAAAACATCACTAAAAACTCTGAAATGTAAAACAATAGATGCAAATGGAGGATTGATGAATTACAAATGAGCAGAAATAAATAAACAAACTAGCCGTAAAATGCACTAAGAGAAAAAAAGCAACCCCAAAAAAACCACACATTCCTGGTCATTGGGTTTGGTTTAGTATCATGGAGGGAGAAAGGGTCCTGTATGTGTTCAAGTTGTGTTGATGCATCAATATGTTTGGACTCTTTGCTTTCCAAACACACTGAGAAACATACAGGCATGAGGGACACACGGGGTCCGCCACGTGTGAAACAGAAACACACGGACGGAGCTGCAATGAGCCATAAACTGCTAAATATAAACTTTGTCTGAAAGTTTGAAACTAGCTTCTTTGTGTTGAATTCCAATTTATTCCCATTTAAAATTGTCTTTGGCTAAATTTCATTTAACTGCATTTTAGTTTTCAGACATATTTTTCTGTCTTTTAAGGCCTGGTTCATATTTTTAAATGTTTTACAAACTATCAAGACCATGAAGACATTCAGTTAATAATTATATCACAGAAAGACTGAAAATCCTTTCATTTAAGAAACAGAAATTCAAAACAGAATTTAAAAACGATACGAATATTTGAATAAAAGTGAAGGACATGATGAACTTATTTATATTGGTGAGTAATTTTTGCCTATTCATAATCATTGATATCACTTCCTCCTGAAGGTCCAATCAGACGATAGTAGATGATATTCACCATGGCAACAGTGAGGCTTATGGGGCGGAGCCTCTGAGAGAGTTGCTGAAGCTGCTGCCAGAGATAGAAGAGGTAACACACACACACACACACACACACACACACACACACACACACACACACACACACACACATATATATATTTATATTAAGAACAGTTTAGGGTATTCAGACACTGAAGGAGTTACAAAGAGCGACATATATGAATATGTCGTAGATATTCCTTCTCTAGCCTGTAGGGGGACTGCTGAGCATGTTTCATAAAGCCATATATGCAGGTCCCCACTTGGGAAAAGTTTAAAATCCCCAGAATTGTTCTGGCATGATTTGAACTTGACAGGTCCCCTGTTGTGAATCTGTAACAAAGCCAGGGTCCTCTGTTAGAAAGGTATACAAGTATATACATAAACACAAACATATCCAACTTACCAACAGTTTAATAGGCTCTTAAGAGTCTTGAAGACACCGTAGGGCTGCGAGCTATAAAGATAATGGAAGACTTTGAAGTACACATATGAATTAGCTGTGGAAATTCCTTCTCCGGCCTATAGGGGGACTGGGCAGCATGTTCTTAAACCCCTACACACCTGGAGGTCCCCTCCCCCCCTCGGGGGGCTGAAAACAACCAGAGTGGTTTTGACATGATTTTAGATTTATTTAACGCATGATGACCAAGAGGGGACTTCATATTGTCCCCTGTTGGCTGGGTGGTCCCTGGTTGTGAATGTGTAATTACGCCAAGGGCCACTATTTGATAGGTAAAGAAGTACACACACACACACTCACATAATCCACCTGAAAAATGTAAAAAATATCTCCATCTTTACTCGTGTTTCACTCCTGAAGGTGGAGAAGCTGAAATCGTACCGGGGCGACACTTCTAAGCTCTCATTGGCCGATTCCTTCTTGCACCTGCTGATTCAGCTGCCCAGGTGAGAGGCCATGTTCAACTCAGCAGCTCGCCATCTTTACAAATTTACGTATGATCGTATGAAGTGTGCAAGTGCCACTATCTGAAAAACAATCTGGGACTTTTAGCAAAAAATCTGCTATGAATTTGTATTTCTACTTTTGGTAGTGTTGGTGATGCTTTTTATTTGCTTACATGTTTTTTTTGCAGTAACTAAAGTTTAAAGATGTCCTCTGGGGAGGGTGCACATTAATGATATTTTTCAAATGTTTGGTAATCAGTGATTGTTGTACATTTAAGGCTCCCTTTTTATTCCACTAGCTTACTGCTGGTTTCTCATCTTGATTCTGCTGTCACACAATGTGACCTTTCAAATTGCTGTCATGTGGATGCTCTGGACAGAAGCACTTTGTGGGAGGATTCAAACAAAGAATACCGACTTAAAAAAGAACTGAAGAGGCTTTTCTTCCGGAACTAATGGAGCTAAAGCTTTCAGAGTCAGCTGCAGCAGATGGTGGAGAGAGTTATGAGACTGATGGGAAATAAAAAGCTAATGGAAAATGCGCTCTAAATGTGGAGAAACATCACTGCCTGACATCAAACATGCTCTTTGTTTCACAATGTTTAAACTTAGGGGGATTATTATTCGACTTGAAAATGAACAGAGTTCAATAAAGACAACACAGAAGAGAAATAATGAGCTGTAAAAGTGTGTGCTTATGGATTTTTGTCTCTCTAGTTACTCGGTGCGTATCGAGTCGATGCTGCTGAAAGAAGAGTTTCCCGGAGCGTGTGAAGCCATGAAACGAGACATTAAGATCCTTCGCTCGGCCACCAAAGGTAAAAACATTGTTAAATCCTCATCACTCCTTTATTAATACTCGAGAGATAATCATTTGATTCAATTTAACAATGATATCAAGTCGAATCATAGAAAGAATTTAAAGACAAAGTATAAAAAAACAGAAGAAAGATTGATTTAAGGCTGAGCCTGAAGGATTAGCTCTCCATTTACTGGTCGATCTTCGTTCCAACCCTCACCTGTGGTCATGAGCTATGGGTAGTGACTGAAAGAGTAAGACTGCTAATACAAGCGGCTGAAATTAGTTTAGTCCGTTGTTCGGCTGGGCTCAGACTTAGAGATAGGGTGAGGAGCTCAGACATTCAGAGGGGAGCTCGAAGTAGAGCTGCTGTTCCTTCGCATCGAAAGGAGACAGTTGAGGTGGTTCAGGCATCTGATTAGGACGCCTCCTGGACGCCTCCATCTTCAGGGCACGCCTAACTGGGAAGAGACTCTGGGTTAGGGAGAGGGACGTCTGGGTTGACTTGCTTCGCCTGTTGCCACTGCAACCCGACCTCAGATAAGCGGAAGAAAATAAATGGATGGATAGAATTAAATTACCTTAAAATTTAGTTTCAAAATCTCAACTTGTAGTCATTTTTTTTTTGTTCTTTTATCCATATTTTGCTCCAGTGATAGTTTCCAGCTTTATACAACCTGCAGAAAAAACACACTGTCAAACTGTCTCCTCCCCCCCCACACACACACACACTCTCAGACTCACACTTGGGGTATTTTTAGCAGTGTGTGTGTGAACTTGATAACAGCCTGAAGTTGCTAACAAACCCTCCCCATGCTAACATTGCCGCTGACAACACTGCAGGGATTCCTGGATTATAAGCTCCTTTCTTAGTGTCTTCCACGTCCTCATTTCTTCTTTTTCCACACGGTGAATTAAAGCCGGAGACGTCTATTTGTTTGTTTATTTGTTTGTGCACTGATGCAAATAAAGTCTTCCTCCTCCTCCTCCAGAGTTAATGTGTTGTGAGGAGCTCCATGCTGTTCTCCACCTGGTGCTTCAGGCCGGAAACATCCTCAACGCTGTGAGTGAAAAAACTGCATCCGTGAATAATTAGACAAGAAACGGAGACGGAGGATAGAGAACATGACCACCGACTGTTCTGTTAACCCTTTACAGCAGTACTCCTTTTACTCCTTCTTTTATTCCTTTTCAGTTTCAGTATCAACTTGTCCCAGCTCCATATTATGTTTAAACTAAGATATTTTAAAGGATGTACCAAAACAGCAAATGGAAATATTCTCCATTACTTCGGCGTCTTTTTAGAGGCTTTTCTTCTAACTTATATGTGTTTTTATAAATCTGGAATCCCCACTTCATTTTAGATATTTATAATTATATAGCTAAAAAACATTGAAATTAAAGCTTGTATGTCCTTTTTGCAGGGAGGTTATGCAGGAAACGCAGTCGGCTTCAAGCTGTCGTCCCTCCTGTCTCTTGCCGACACGAAGGCCAACAAACCCGGCATGAACCTGCTGCACTTTGTGGCTCTGGTCAGTTACTCGTGTGTGTGTGTGTGTGTGTGTGTGTGTGTGTGTGTTTGTGATCTTGTTCTTTTGTCTTTGTGAGGACCATTGAGAGGTTAGCTCCTCGGAGAGAGGACATTTTGAGAGTCCTTTAAAGCTAGGGTTGGTAATTTTCAAAAACTAGCATAATTTTGAAAGTAGCATTCTCTCCGTGCTCCGTCTTCACCCACCCCCTCCCCTCTGTGCTCCCTCAAAAGCCACGCCCCTCACTTACATGCACTAGCGCCATTGGTCCAGAAGCGGATTTCAGCTCATGCTTTGAGTGTGGGCTCGTGCATGCATGGGGTAGAGAACGAGCAGGGAGAGGGGAGGCGTGGTTGGTTCATAAAAATAGAACCGAGTGCAGACATTGGTCTAAGTTTTTACGAGTTTACAACTCTCTTAAAAAGTGTATCTGGAGGAAATTACCTACCCTACCTTTAAGTCTAATTAAATTAGGTTTGTGTTAAGTTTAGGGTTAAGATAATGTAGTATGTCTATGTCTTTCCGTTCTGTTTATTCTTAGTTGACCTGTTGTGAATTCATTTAACTTTGAAAATTAAATATAAATTAAAAAAATGATAAATTCTTCCTCCTGTAGGAAGCCCAAAAAAAAGGCGACGAGCTGTTGGCGTTTCCTCTGAAGCTGAGTCACGTCCAACCTGCATCCAGGTCAGTAAGCATGTTTATATATCAAATATTTCAATTGCTTCAAATAGAGACTACATACCCTAATACATGTTTGTATTGTTATGATTTTTTTTGTAGGATCTCTTTGGAAACGCTGGACACTGACCTGCAGTGTCTGACATCTCGCACACGCTCGGTAGAGGAAAACGTCAAAAGAGACACGGAGCTGCTGCAGCAACTGGACGACTTCCTGCAGGTAACACAACTTTTCAGATCCTTATTAAAGTGCTAAAATAAGCAGCGTATTTTTACAAGTGTATTTGTGTTTGTTTTGTTTGTCAGTCGGCCACCTCGTCTCTGTGCTCACTGCGCTTCAGTCGGCAGCAACTGAAGAAGGAAGGCAGCGAGCTTATCGACTTCTTCTGTGAAGACAGGGAAACGTTCAGATTGGACGACTGCTTCAGCATCTTCCACACCTTTTTCTCCAGGTTCACTGCTGCTGTCAAGGTACCATCACAAAAGCAGATTCAGAAGCAAACATTGAAAACAGACATAAAGTTCATCAATGTAATAACATAGTTTTCTTAAGTAAGAGCCCTTATACCGGGTTAAAATATTCTCCTTCAGAGTAAAAGTCGTAGTAGAAGTAGTTATACATAAATCATTGTCTGTCTTTCTGTTTAAAGGAGAACCTGGACAGGGAGGCTAAGGAGGCGGCACGACGCCTACGGATCCAGGAGCTGGAGGAGCAGAAGAGGCACTCCTGGGCGGGGGGTGAGGAGGTAAAATCACACACATACAACAAAACACCAATACAATAAATAAATACGTCACTATTTATAAATTATCACTGTATGATTCTGTTGTAGGTGGGCGGAGCATTTAGGATGCGGTGCAGCAGTGAGACGGATATGTCAGCTGCCATGTCGAGACACAGCGAGGCTGGGCTGCTGGTGGAACTTCTGACCCGCCCGCGCTCACCCAACACTCTGGGACGCTCGGAGAGCTTACGGCGCTCACGAAATTCTCCATCCACCTCACCATCTATTGCTGCTGATCGCGAGCTGAGCATGCTCCTGAGGGTGGGAAACCTTGAGCAAAATGAGAAAAAAGCTTTTTTATCAACCTCGCCTGAAATGAGAAGCCCTGGTCTCTCTCCTCAGCTTCGGCCACTGAGTCCAAGGCTCAGGACATACAGCTTCCCCCAAAACCAGCAGCCTCAAGTGCAAACTCCTTCCTCACCTCCCAAGATCATTTTGAGTGCAAACCATGAAACCGCAGATTACCTCAGTTACAATTCGACCCCATCTCAATTAAACACCATCAACACCACATATAAAGATTCAGTCAAATCTACCTCTGATGTAAACCAGCAATCTGACAGCAAAGATGGACTGGATTTGAGTTTGAGCAGCAAGGGAACTCTTCCAGACTGTCAAAGTCAATCTGGTAGGAGGGGGGAGCTAGCTAGAGCTAGAAAAGATGAACTGGACTTTACTGGGCAGAATGCTGGCTGTGACAAGGAGTTTGAATCAGGCATGTCTGTGATTGTGGAAAAATGTACACTGGTGCCTGAGCTTAAAGTATTCGACAAGGTGACCAGCAAGAACGGAGGGCCTTCCACCAGTCACCTGCATGGATACCACCAGGATGATATCGTAGTCACTGATTTGGAAGAAGAGGTATTGGACAAATTCAAAGTCCAAAAAGCACAGAATAACCTTCAGATTGCAGAAAAATCGGACGCGCAGATTTCTGAAAAAAGCTGTTCCCTGTTGCAAAGGGAGGAAGAAGACAGACAGGAGGACAAGGTGATTGTTTGGTGTGTGACCAGTGTGTGTGAGGCAGCTGGAGACCTCTCAAACCCTGACACACATACAGAAACTGCAAGGGATCAGACAAGGAGTGACAGTCAGGGAGGAAGTCAGCAAGCTTCCTCTGTTGCAGCCAATGGCATGCCTTTAAAACCTCAACTGGCCAATGAGAAGCAAGTGCCTGTACCCATTAGCAGCCAACCAGTGCCTGTTTCCCGCTGTGACAATCCATCACTTCAAGGTGCTTCCCCAAGGTGGCGTCCAGCAGAGTCTCCATCAGCCAATGAATTGCCTGCTCTCACCGAAGATGCCTCCAAGGAAGCTAAAGAACCAGCCAATCAAGGGGAAGAAAAAGAGGGCTCCCCAAATGACAAGAGAGATTTTGAGACTGTCCAAGAACAATTGACGAATAACCGAATAAGATACGATACGGGTTTCTGTCTAGACACATGCGAAAAGACAGAAGCAGATTCTTCTTCGAAGGGAAAGGCAGGTAAATCGACATCATCCAAACCATCCACCAAGAGCCTTTCTACGTCCAAAACCCAACAGTCTGGTATGAAACCTGCAGCCCCAAACAACAACTCTGGCGCCAACAAGTACAAACCTGTCCGCACCCTAACCAACTCGGAGAACCAGGGTATGAGACGGGTAGTTCCTATCTCAAGGACCAACCGAGGTATTCCATCTCAGTGCAAACGTCCTGAGAAAACTCCTGGAATCCAACAGAGCTTGTCTAGCACTGGGAAACCTGCTGGTTTGAAAGCCTCCAATGCCAACAGTGCATCCATTAGTCGAAGAGAGAGACCCTCAACAGCTCCTTCATCCCGCCGCTCCAGCATCCACAAGGCCGCGGACCCCAAGGATTCGAAGGACAAGAAGGTTCCAGGTGCTCAGGCATCTACCCAAGAGCAGAACCTGGGCTTGCAGAGGAAGCCATCCATTCGGAAGCCTTTAGCAAAACCCAAACCCCAACCAGAGGAGAAGATGTGTCGCTCAACACTTAGGGCGCTCGCTCAAGGAAGTGGAGGAGGAGGTAGCATCAGTGCCCCTGCTACTCCAATGCACAAAGCAGGAACCCCTTCATCAATGCTTCCAAGTTTTGCCCGAAACACCGCCTCTTCTTCTTTCAGACGAACTAACACCACCCTAACTCCTCCAGCTCCACCTCATTCATCCCACTCTGGCTTAGATGCTTCCCCTAAATCCTCCCCCAAGACCACATCATTCTCAACCGTCTCAACCTTACCTGGCACCTCCTCGTCTTTTATACGAACTGGCTCATTGAGAGTATCCACCGCCCCCAGATCCTCAGATCACAACAACTCCTCCTCAGCCCCATTAACAAGGTCACAGAGCATTAGAGTGCCGCCTCGCTCATCCCCCCATGACTCACTGGGTCCCCCTAGAGGACACCGGCGGAATGACAGTGGCACGTTCTCTGACAAGTCAAGTCATTCTAGGGACTCGAGCAAATCCACAAGGCCAAGCTGGAGATAGCAGGACATATCTGAGACAGCATTCTCACAGGGAATCTCCCGCTCCTACTTTTTTTACAGCAGTACAGGGAGGACATCAGAGAATACATTCCAATAAGAAGTACAGGCTCCTATTGACTGAAAGGACGAATTCCTGAGCAAAAATGTCACATTTTGTTGTATAAATAAAGGAAATTAAGCACAGACACGGTGGAGGTTCAGAGAGTTCAGTCCAACGTAGAGATGAATTTGCTTCTTTAGCTTAAACCCCACTGGAGGTAAAGGCATATACTCCTTTTGGCAACACTACATTAGAGGGGAATTCCATTTTTGGGTCCAACAGGTACCAAAAGTTACAAGATGGGCTGTAATGGTTGCAACGTTGCAACTGTTTTGAAAGAATCCCGCTGTTTCATCGCTCTCTTTAAAGCCCCCAGACTAAAAACAGTCATTTTAGAATACAGTAGAACACGGGAGTTGATTGTCCACTGCCGCCTTAGGAGATTGTTTAACAGATTTTTTTTTACTGTGGTTCACTGAATTAACCCTTAAAAAAACAAAGCCACACAAAAATGGAAACAAAAAAATGTTGAAGGTCACAGTAGATCATCAACTCCTTGGATTTGTGAGGTTGTTAATGGAGTCTGGTAGTTATGAAGACAGCAATGTAATTGATTTTTGCGTCAAACCTGACAAAAGCTATTTCAGTTACCAACAAAAAAGAAATCAGACCAAACATGCAGACTCAAATGACAAAGTCGTTATTTAACCTCACAGCAGAACACAGGACTTATTGGTCTCCTACCACCTTGATCTATCTGCATTGTATCACTGTGTGTTCTTTGTGTTTTTAATGGTTGGCAGTAACTGGTAGATTAACAACTCCTGTGTTCTGAGGTAGAATTACTGTTTCTGTCTATGGAGTTTGGCAGCTTTGAAGAGAGCGATGTGACAGCTGTTTCTAGCTTCCAGAAAGACTCTTCCTCTTTAACAAATAAAGGTGTATCTCTGTAGGGAAACTTTCTGTTGACTGACACTTAGAATAACAATCTGAGTCTGTCAGTGACTAACACAACTTTTAATGGACACACTTCGATTGGGCCGATTCATCCCTAAGGATTACATTACAGCCAATGTTTTGGATGTTGGTGGAAGCAACCAGCTGGATCATTTCCAACACATTCTTTTAAACCGATTAGCCATTTATACCCAGACAGTTGTTGCATATCTTCAATAATACAGGAGTTACCCTGTATGTACACTAAGCTTGCCTTTATTGTAAGGTGTTTATGATGTCTTCTAAAAGATGATTCATGTTGTCATTAAAGCTGTTTTTTTTTTACTTTCAGAGCCCAATGTAAAGGTCACCACACCTCCTGTCCTTAAGAGGAATGCATTGACTTGTGTTAATGTTGCATACATTTTCCATCCCCTGTAATAATGACGACTTCCCACCCCACTAAATGATCTAACTTTCCTATTCTGGTTTTGAGAAACAGTCACAAAGTTAAAACCAAAAGGAACATGTTTCAGGATATAATTTTTTGCCTTCAGATAATGAGGTCCGAGCACAAATAATTACACACATGGCCTTCTGAGAGCTGTCACGTGAGCCTTGTCGACATATATTAAGAGATTTCTTATTTGAAGTGACTGAATACCCGGCTGGTTTCCCCCTTGATTTAAAAACACTTGATTTTATGTCTTAATTTTTTTTTGATTCTGCACCTTTAACTTCTCTAACCAGCCGCAGGTCTCTCTTAACATCGGACCTGATTGAATTAGAAATCATAACATGATGAATATTGTAATACATTAGATTGCTTTATAAATCACAGATAATCATGAATTAATTAAAAAAGTGTGAATATGTTTGACAAAGATGTTCAAAGTGATTTAAACCATCAGCGTCCGACTCACTGGGAAAAGTCTGCAGTGCCAAGTTTGTTCATATGAGAATATTTGTATGTTTATGTATCTATATTTATGTATGTATTAATATTTGATATATATATTATCTATATACCAATTAATAAAGTGTTATCCCGCCAACACACACTGTTCTTTCTTCTTATTCATCTAAATGAATGGAAAGAGTATACATTTTCTTAGCACTTCTAGTGATTGCAACGTCAGTACGTCTGTCAGTCCACCTCAGGCCTCAACTTGTCCTCTAGGGCCACCTTGTGGTAGACAGAACGAAATGTGGACGGATGAAGTTTTGGATAAATAAGAAGAAGATACTGTGAACTTTATCAATGCAGCGAGGGGAAATTCAGTGTTACACTCTGTTGTTGAACACACACATATGCTGAAATACACACACATGCACAAACAGGATCCTATGGACTGACGGAGAGATGTCAGAGTGATGGGGCTGCACACAGCGAGCGCTCGTGAGCTGGTGGGTGGGGGGTCTGTGCCTTGCTAAAGGGCACCTCTGCAGCTGAGGGTCGCTGGTCCAAGTTCCCGTACGGACGGAAGTCTGGAAATTGCTCTGATAGCTGGAGAGGTGCCCTGTAGCAAGGCACCCACCATTATTTATGTCTGTTTTTATTGTTTAGCATCTTCACAAGTATTTCTTTACCATGTCCATTCATACCATGTGTAGATTTCTACTTTGAAACTTAGTTTATTGCAAAAAAACAAACATTTTCTTTAAAAAACCACAAGGCGCGCCAAAACCGCGTCACCAGAGCCTTTTTGCGCGTAACTAATGTGCATGACGTCATCACGGCGCGCCAAACAAAGCCCCATGTGCAAGAGCAGAAAACAAACGAAGCGCCTGAAGTTTAGTCTTTGTACTTTTTGTCATGTTAAAAGTTTAAAAAACGTAAAAACGGGGATGTGAAGTGAAACACTAAGAAGATGTGTTCACGTCTGTGGTGAAATATTGAAGAAAATCCGAAAGACTAGAAGATAAGAGAAGGGACGAAGAACCCGGTGTTTAAAGTTTAAAGTCCGGAGGAGCCTCAGTCTGCTTTTTGGTTTAGGAACATGTAAGTGATTTTAATGTATGCTCCGGTTTCAATGTTTAATGTGTGTACTGTCTCTAGTTTAAATGTTCTTTTCATGATGTCAAATGTTTATGTTTAAAAGCTGAGTGTCTGCCGGCTCAGCTTCTCTAAACTTTCCTTTTAATCGCCTCATTTCAAAGTTAAAGGTGAACTATGTAGATTTGGTAGTGACATTTTAAAGTTGGAGAAGTGAAACAATTCTATTCTGTATTTTCTGAACTAAATACACAAACTTTACTCAAAAGAAAAAACGAGTCTGAACTCTGTTTGGATGTAAAAAGCGACCAGGAGAGTTCCGGTGTCACTGCTGCGACCCCCCACCAAAACCTCTCTGAAGCATTTTATCTTCAAACAGTTTCAGGGACCAACTTTTACTTCGAGGACAGTTAGTGTGTAGAGTTATGAACATATACCACAGGATCTGTACACTTCTCCAACTTTCTCTGCAAACACTCCACAGTGCACCTTTAAAGGTGTTTAATCACGTTTTTAATGACGTTTGAAATTCCATTATTTCGCACATTAAATTAGTTTTGAATGTTTGCGTTAAGCTCAGAGTAATTTTCTCGCTGTTTGAATTCAACCCTGCTTTTATTTTGAAATATAGTAAGGCCCTTCTGGTAGATCGAAATGACCCAATATTGGTTGCCCAGGACTTATAGTTTTGTTGCCATGGTTACTGTTGTAGTACTCAAAATCGGTCTTACTTTTTGAAGATCTCGTCTCATTTGTCTTGGTCTGGTCTCGGACTCAGACTGGGCTGACTCCAGATTTAAATCAAGACAAACTCTGACAATTTTAGAGTCATTATTGTGATTAGAAGAAACACGAGCCTTTTCTAAAAGATTGAATAACTTCAATTCATTCTTAATTTGATTTTTATCCCCCAGTTAAGGCCACAACCGTCCCGGTGTTACGGTCTAATTCTAATGCAGACAAGCCCCCTGCACACAAGATGAAGATTTTTTTTATTGATATTTTTAGTCTTGGTCTGGTCTCGGTCTCGCCCTGCCTGGGTCTTGATCTTGGTCTTGACTCGGTCTCGGAGCACTCTGGTCTCGGTTAGTGTGGTCTTGACTACAACATGGCGATGGTATCGAAACACGTGTTTTGTTCTATTTTAACTAGAATCGTGTCGACGATTAAAAATGTGATACAGTGAAAACCTCAGTGCTGGCAACCAAAGCGAATGTTTCTGTGATTGGTTAGCCACTAAAACTTCTTATGCCTTTTATTATTATAAAGAGATTTGACAGATAGAGTCAGAACTCGGGCGGACAGAGAGAGAGAGAGGAAGGACATGCATGGGGCGTGTGCACTAACCTTTCTAGCATTTTTTTAAAATTAAAAGTGACACTGATAAGTGCTACTGCGTCGAACAAGAGAAGCCTAAATGAGACATCGCCCTCTGCTGACGAACAAAGAGTATTGATATATATTTCTGTTGAATCGATTAAAATTGTCCACGTTTGTGTGGATTTTTAATTGTACGGTGAGGTATCGTTCTTACCGTCTAATGCTTGTTTCTTTTTCTCAGGATGTTTCTTTTTATGTCGGCTGCGTGAAAGGAGAAACTGATGGAGGAAGAGCGTCAGGAAAGGAGGGAGGAGGAGAGGGACGATGTTCTCGCAGAGGAGGAGCTGGAGGAGGAGGAGAGAAAAATAAAAACTCTGTCCAGGAGAAGTAAAGAAGAAGACGAGGAGGAGGAAGAGATGATGATGAAAGCAGACATTAAAGACAAATCACAGAGGCAGCTGATTGGTGGAAGCACTCCGATCTCGGCCTCATCCTCCTTCATCTCCTCTCCTTTCCTATCCTCCTCTCTTTCTCGGGTGAGAGGAGGCGAGGAAGAGGACGAGGTCAGAGTCTCCATAGTCACCATTGAGGACGAGTCATGTCCGTCTGAGCCGTTTGGCACCGCCCACATGGAAACGCCCAACCAGATCACACGGATAGAGGATGGAGGAGACAGGAAGGATGAAGAGGAAAAGGAGGAGGAGGCAAAAGGTGATGAAAGAGACGAGGAGGATGAAGAGATGACATCACCGTCGCTTCACCTGCAGAGTCAGGTAGGACTGATTTACTGCACAATCATCAGTTAAAGCTGAAAAGTTAATTGGCTAAGAAATATAAATCATTCAAAAAGGGAAACAACGACCTCATGAAATGATACAAATTACATGTAGAAAAAGATTGGCGTTTAATAACTACATTTCTAAAGGAGCAACTCTGACACCGATGCTCACGCAAGTCACCATGTGGTGGACACTGAAGCTTCAGTGTTTAGCCAGCTCTGCATCGGTCTGTAAACCTTTCTGTGTTCTAACCTCTCTCCATTTTTCAAAAGCATCTCCAATATTGATCCTAGTTTGAGCACGTTTCTGCTCGTGGAGCTTATTAGAAACATGCAGAGGCTTTTTAGTGAGATGTGTAGTGAGTGAAATGATAAAGTGACCTTACTCTATGATCAGACATTAAGGAAACATGCTATGTTGAAGTGCTGGCTTCTCTGACAACAATGCAGCAGCCAGTATGTCCTCCTTCTAACTTTAGATTCTGGTCCTGAATGGTCTGGATTTGTTTGGACCAGAGAAGGTAGGCGGTTTTAAGGCACCCCCACACGGCCGTTTTGGACGCCCCTCGGTTTGCCAGATATGAGAGCAGTTATCAGGTCAAACCAACAGGTGTTGCAGCGATGGAAGCGGGCAAGAGAACTGGTTCAGATAGAAGTGATTGTACCCGACCTAAAAAGCCTCTGCATGTTTCTAATAAGCTCCACGAGCAGAAACGTGCTCAAACTAGGATCAATATTGGAGATGCTTTTGAAAAATGGAGAGTGGTTAGAACGCAGAAAGGTTTACAGACCGATGCAGAGCTGGCTTTGTCCCTTAAAAAGGACCTCTGATCCGTCTGTAATTAATCATACAAGCTGTGAGCTTGTATGTCATCCTGTTTCATCCTCACAATCTCAACTGACTGAATGCAGCCAGCAGGTGGCGACTTTGCACACTCAATGTAAGATATCAGAGGCTTTTATGACAGCAGAGACACACCTGGCTCAGTGAGGCTCTGTGCTGTCTGTGTGTGTGTTTGTGAGTGTGTGGCATTCAGGGACAAGCCAACGACATCAGCGTCTGTGTCTGAGTGTGTGTGTGGTGTTCAGGTGCCTTTGTGTCTCCTGTTGTGTCGTCTTTGTAAACAAACTGAACCACAGCTGCTCTACTTGTGTGTGTGTGTGTGTGTGTGTGTGTGTGTGTGTGTGTGTGTGTGTGTGTGTGTGTGTGTGTGTGTGTGTGTGTGAGGTCAGAGTGAGAGAAAGTGTGTGTGTCTCCTTTTACCCCTGACAATGAAAATTGAATGTAGTGAAAATTAAGTATTTGTTATAGTAGTCACTTTTTTATTTCCTACTACAGTAAACGCGTAACACATGATCATTTGTATGTTTAAACTTGTTTTTATTTACATTTGTCACCATCACAGATCGTTCTCGAGGTATCAGGTTTGTTTAACAGGATGTAGAAGCCATGTGTTCAATTAAAAAGTTTGGTCAGAGCGGTCGTTGTGCTTTTTCTGGGAAGTCATGTCACCCAAAAATCTGGCTAATTTAAGACGCATTCATTAATTAGTAGAGAAACCTGCCAATGGGGCAAACAAAGTGTACCTGTCGAGGTTCTTTAAATGAGATGTAGCTGCTAATTTATATTAAGGTATCTCATTTCAGGTAATATTTTGTTTGCCCCATTGGCAGACTTTTCTTCTTATTTCAGGACTTATTTCTTTTGTTTTTAAATCTTGAAAAAAGATTTTTTGGACTTCTCAGGTGAAGCTTAAATGAAGCACAATCAGATATTAGTGAATGACTATTGGACGAACATATTTGCTTAGATTCAGAGCTTGTAGTCCATAGACGTTTGCAAAAATCAACCATCCCACTGCCCTCAGTTTAATAAATATCAACGTTAACGATAGCTGGGATTTTTGATTCACCAACTGCAAATGTGTCTTCATCCGTTCGTTGACTTTGTACGTCATCGTGCAGCTTTATTTTGGCCTTTAATCAAATCTGAAGTTCTCGTGTTATAAGCGTTCTCCCCTCTGTGTGAGCAAAGAGAGACTCTAAGAGATTAAAGTGGTCTTTGATGTCAAAGTGAAGATACAACATTTCCCATCATGCATTTTTGGTAGAAGTACACGGAGAAGTAAAACTGCCATCATGAGAAAATAGGGACAGGAAGTCCTTCATTAAACTCTTTTAAACTTCAGTATCATCGTTATGTAGTCAACATGTAGCTTATGTTCACACCTGTTCATTTTCAGGTGATAAAATCCCCCCCAAAAAAAGTAAATTAATATGAACTGATCGTATGTTTTACTTATAACAATTTGATCTTTAAGTCACATTTATTATGGAAAGCAGAAGAAGCTGTGACATCCTGTTTGTAGTTATTCCAATGAATTGAAGAAACACACAAACTTTCTCACACACACACACACACACACACACACACACACACACACACACACACACACACACACACACACACACACACACACAGACTGTAGGGACTAGGAAGGTGTGTGTAGGAATGTGCAGCAGTGAACATTCCTCAGATTCCTCCTGTGGGATCATGGGATATGAAGTCTGCTCCCATTGGGAACTGTTAGCTTATAACACACACACACACACACACACACACACACACACACACACACACACACACACACACACACACACAACCACACACCTTCAGAGCCATCTGTGACACTCTAAGCATGATGGGATACTTTATTAATAATTTATGTTTGATTGTAGTTCTCTGTGTGACCACTAGAGGCAGCGCTGTTTTTTAATCCAGTTCAAAGCTGATTTTTGAAGATCAGATTTAGTGATGGACAAATTATTTCTATTAGTGTGTGTGTGAGACGGGCTGGAAAAACTAGGGCACTAATCTGGTGAGACATGCTCTGTAATCTAAGAGCATTTTTTCTCGATTACCACACATATAGCAGATTATACACACACACACACACACACACACCTATTTAAACTTGCACCGACTTCACTGCCCCGATCCTTTATCCTAATCTGAACCTAATCTAACCTTCAAACAGTCCTTTGAAGTAGAAAAATCTCCTTTATAAATGAAAAAAAAGTCCCCACTAAGATGTTTTAACACTGCTAATGGTCCTCACAACGATAGCAGGACAAACACAAGCGCACACACACACACACACACACACAGGAATTATTTCAGTTCAGAGGTTTTATCTTCATTTTAAATCGGTTTAGGTTTTGTGTGTCGACAAATTCAATCTGTTTGATAATTCACTCAAACGTTGCACACACACACGCTGATACACATAATCTCTGTGTGTCGTTGTGACACACACACACACACACACACACACACACACACACACACACACACACACTGATCATTCCAGGGTCAGATGACTGGTGTGAATAGGAGCAAATAAGAGCTGCAGAGGCATGTCCGGTATGTGGACACACTTTTCTTTTCATGCTCTCAGCAGGAATCAGATGAAAGAAAACTCCCTTTCAAAGTCGACATCCTGCGTTCAGATTATAATTAAAAGAACTGAGGGTAATATAAAGTTAATAAAATGGAAGTATCATAAATAAAAGTATTCAATCTGAGGAGCACCAGGAGCTAAATGTGAAGTTCTCCAATGCTCCTCAGCGTACAGATAATATTACAAAGGGGGCTGGGAGCTGAGCGGTCGCGGGCTTCTTAAACGGCGCTTCCTCAATACTCTACCTGTACGAGGTTTTTAGTGGGAGCGGGATTATCCTCAGAAGTCTCCTCCCCTCAGAAATGTTCTTGAATAAAGTGTACTTGTGTAAATGTAGTTAGTAATTTTACCCCCCCCGGTGTTTTAGCGTCCTTAATGACGAGTTCAGTTTGTCCTGTGAGTCCAGAGGAAACATTAACCTAAAGGTGTCACGGGTCACTTCCTGTCAGAGGATCTCTTGTCTGGCGTTCACGTGAAGGGTCCATTTTCATGGTGTTGCCTTAAACGTCGGGTCAGATGACGCACTTTGGCCCCACGAAGACTTCAACACAAAAACAGAAGATTTGTTGTTGAACAGAAAATGTGTCTGAGTTTGTAAACATTATAAAGTCATTTATAAAAAAGCCTGACTGCGTCCAAACCATAAAGATGAATAAAACAGAGCGGTGGGTGGACTGAGAAATGAACCGCTGACATTCATGATCCCCAGAGGGAAATCCTGATGACTTTGATCCCCTGGCTTTTCCTCTTGCACCTTCGGCTGCTCAAAGTTTTTACTTATTCTTTGAAATAACATCCATGGACTTTAGGCCAACCAGAAGGAAGACTAGAAACCAGCTGAAAGGGATCATATCGCCACCTACTGTAGCAGAGTCGTTCATACTTCCTTCAATAATTATACTATCTGTAGTCCAATCAAAAAGCCCGATTGAGCTGTAACCATAGCTCAACTTAACGGTTCGTGTAAACGTACTGACTGTTGGGAATGAATGTGTTGAGCCTTGATTGTACTTAATGTTTAGGTCTAATTAGCATATGTCGCCCGTTGTAAACTGGATTGTGCCTCATAATTTGGAGGTCTGCCAAACAAGAGATTGACTTTTAAAATGTGAAATGCCCAAACTGGTGTGTTGAAACATGAATCAACCCTGACGCCTTCAAACCAGTGAGATAACCAGTATAGATGTATCACTGACAGGCAATTTGTTCATGTCGGATCTCATCAGTTACGATACGGAGCAAAAATAAATCAGAGTCTCTTTTTCTTTCAGTCACACACACGCCTGAACACACCCTCATACCTTCTGTGTGTGTGTGTGTGTGTGTGTGTGTGTGTGTGTGTGTGTGTGTGTGTGTGTGTGTGTGTGTGTGTGTGTGTGATGGTCACATTCCAGCTCCGGGCAGCTCTCCAGCCCATCAGGTCCACCACACCGATCTCGCCGAGTCAGCGCACCCCACACACACACACACACACACACACACACACTCACACACACACACATTCCCGGAGCTGCGGCAGCATTCCTGAAGTCTTGTGCTCGTCAGCAGGATGGAGTTTTGAACCTGCGACCTTCGTGTTACAGTGCAGTCTCTCTGTGGCCGGTTCAACTCAGTCCTCACGTCCACAGAGACTCTATGACGGTGTTTAGAGGTGTGATCCAGCTTCAGTTTCTCTGACGCAGGTGTATACAAGTCACGTACGAGGTTTACTTACAGTTAAAGTGAGCCTTACGTTTCATTTTTAAAACTTGCATTGCAGAACATTGGTTGATCTGAATCTGTGGATAAGGGATAAGGCTCGTCAAGCTGTCAATCAGGAATGTGTGACCTTTGTGAGAGCAACTTGGCCTCATGTTTAGTTTGCTTAATGAAGTGACCGACCCGGCGGTACATGAGGCAGTTCTGTGACAGTTCATTTGGCACTCACTTCCTGAGACGGTAAATAAGGCGTCTTTTTCCGCATGGCTCTGAAGCATTTAGCTCTGAGTGATGTTGCTGTGATTGCTGAATTGTGAACATAACTCTCAGCTGCGTATTGAAGTTCCTGTTGCCGACATTTGGAGGATATTTCAGACCCCTGGCTCCAGAGATGTTCACTGATGGAGTCTAGAGGTCAGTCAGTAGAGGTGAGATGGATAGCAGCCACGGGAGGACAGTCAACGTTAGCCGGCCTCACTAGCATCAGACATCGAACCTTTCTGAAAGATTGAAAGCTTTTCAACTTGAGCGCTCTGAGCGGCCGCAGAAAGAAGAAAGAGGGCTCAGAAAATACGCTGGGTGCTCCCCTTTTTCACCAGACGACCGCTTACTGCTGCGAACACTCTCTCCTCATTGAAAACACCAGAAAAAAACGCGAGGTGGAAATGGGGCCTTAAGATGCACATTTAGTTGTGCAACCACGATGACGTCACAGTCGGCAGCCGTCAAGTGAGCGCCTTGTGTCCGAAATGTTATTTAAATTTTGTCGAATGAGTGCACTGTATAGTCCACTACATATTTCTCACTATACAGAGAGGTGGGGATGAGTGTGTGTTTTCAGACACAGCCACAGAATATTGAATGTTTCAAACAGCCTTTTTACTGACTGCTCCATCACCGTGGCAACCGTAGAGAGCCGCATTCTCATTGGCTTGTGTTGGAAGTTCTTCACTGACCTGAAGAAGTGTGTGTGTGTGTGTAGAAGGAACACAACGAGGAACAGGTGCTGCACTGTCCTGCCCTCCACACACACACACACACACACACACACACACACACACTGAGTGTTTTACAGTGTGTAATGCGACACCTGAAGAATGTCAGTAAAACCTTGAGTCTTCAGTCGTTCTCGCGCTCCCCCGCTTTGTTTTTCTTTCTCTACGTTCACGTCTTCATCTTCACAGACGTCATTTCTTTTCTCTTTTATTTAAACATTTCTTCTCGTACTATTTAAATATTTATTTGTATATTTACACATATCAAATGTCAACATTACTGATCCATCAAGCGGTTATAGGATTTATATTTGTAGTTTATTCACATAAAGCTACATACAGCAAAAAAGACGAGGCCGCTGTCTAAAGCTGGTTACGCGCTAGACGATTTGTAGGCCTGATTTTGGGTCCGATTTGCTCCCCACGCTGATCGTTGGGGGGGCGTGGCCTGATTCAAGGCTTGTTGTATTTAGATTTTTTGTCCCAAGAATCCTCAAGTGTGTGGAATCAATACGATTATTTCACTGCTCCCGATTGAGTCGTAGCCTCCCCGATCTGGAATCGTAAATATCAAACATGTTTTTCTCCATTATTTAATTCAGTGACCTCTCATAGATGAGAGATAATTATGTTGGTCAATTTTATACAATCATACATTTATATCCACTAGGGGTGTAACGGTACACAAACATGTTATCAGTGTATATCATAGTGTCATCTGCATACGACATTCAGATTCTTGGGACCACAATTAAACGAATGCTGATATCAAAAAAGTCTAAGCACGAGATGCAAACAAACGCCCATTGTATGCATTCAATACTAGTTACACAAACTCAAAGAGTAAAGATCTTGTTTGTTTGTAATACTTGTGTTAGGGTCATTAAGACACGTGTAAAGCAGGTTTCGTATGTTTTCCTCTCCTAGCGTGTCGTCTTCATCACATGCTTCAATTATGACATTATTTATTTACAAAGTCGGTTTCCATTTGACCTTTGTCACGTTTTGTCTACGGCCAAACACCAACTTGTGCACCTCATCAAAACGTAAGGGATACTTTTATTTCGTTTTAATTGTTATTTTCAGGGTTTTAATGGCCAACGTAAGAAACGCATGAAACAGGCGGAGAGAGTCATTTCACAGAAATGTTACAGAGGAGATGTGGTAAGGTTTCTGTCAGGTCACTCTGATGTTCAGACATGAAACAAGTGATAGAAAGGAGATTTAAAACAAATAGTTTGCCTCTCTTTTTATCTTTGTTGTTCTTGCGTCTCTCTCATCGCTTCTTTTTTTACTTCCTATTTCTTCCTTCCTCTTTTTCTTTCCTGATAGTGAGCGCGGTTTAATCTCGATTCCTCCCCTGAGAACGATTGCAGCTCAGACACTCACACACGGTTACTTGTTAAAATATACATGAGCACTAAGTCCCTAACATCCCTGCAACACTCCCTGCATTCATTATTGATGAACACACACACACACACACACACACACACACACACACACACAGACACACGTACCACTCTGCAGCCAGAGTGTTTATTTGCCTTATAGAGCACCTGTTGTTTGCTGCATTGCACCTCTGAACACAGCAGCTTCTGTGTTTGAATCCCGTCAGCTTGATACCTGAAAAACTTTTCTCTGACGACTCACTGTCTCATAAATTATAAAAACACATTCAGCACGAGCTAAAAGAGCCTCGATGCCACTTTGTCCAATACTCAAGATTTTTCCGTTCCTTAGCGCTCAACAGTCCAAAACGAACGTTGACGTCACCGGCGCTCTTTTCCAAATGTATGATATTCCCCGTAGTTTTGTCTCCTACGGATCGTGTCGTGAACCCACATCGTCTTTGCTCCGTGTCTGATCGGGTAAAAAACAATGTCAAATAAAACGTGCAGTAAAAAGTAACGGAGCAGTGTCGGTCATACAGCGGCCGTTGTCAACAGACTGTTGTCATAGAGACAGGATGGACGTACAGAGCTTTTCTTCTCAGCGAACAAACGCTTCATGCAAACACTCCAGTTGTTTTTCCTCCTTGATGTTTGTGCAGGAACTTTTTTTCTACAGTACTCCATACATGCAGTCACACACACACACACACACACACACACACACACACACACACTCAGACGAAACATCATCTGCTGAAAATCAATCCTGCACACATTCCTCTGATCTGCTCTCTCACTCTTTATTGATTCTTCACACACTTGTAGGCTAATCCAGCTAGCTACACACACATGCACAAAAGCACACACACTAAACTACACACTCAAAACTACACACACACACACACACACACACACACTAAACTACACACTCAAAACTACACATACACACCAAACTACACACATACACTACAAACAGAGGCCACATCTGCCTGATTCTTTGAAGTGGTCTCTTCTGTTTCCAGAGTCTGACAGAAGTTAGCTCCGAGGATAAAGCAGACACACACACACACAAACAAACGCACACAAACACAAATGTACACAACTTTATGTTTTCCTATAGGCTACATCAGGAAAGGTTTTGTATGCACACATTACCCACTTTCTTTAAAATGGAAAATTGACAACCATTTAACAGAAACACACACACACATACACACACACACAGTGTGGGAAAGAGTCAGCTGTTTTAATGCATAACACACACGCACACACAAACACACACCAGTTTCAGGTTTTACAAGACCATCAGAGGGAGAGACTCAGTGTGTCTGCATACCAGAGAGAGAGAGAGAGAGGGGTGAGGGAGGGTGAGTTTCATAGACAAAAGGGGTGAAAGGGGGAGTGAATAAAGGCAAAGGTTGTTGTGCTTTTTCAAAAATTTAAAAATTGCAACTTGAGTGAACAATCTACCCGATGTTTATGTTGCCAAAGATAATCAATAATAATGTTTAGATTTCCCGACTTCTTTAAAAGCATCAGAAATGATCGATCCGACCTCCATTCAACAAACATTTGACACACCTGACCAAGCTCCACTCTTTACTTTTTACAAACCTTCATCACGATGTTGTTGCGTTGGCTAACTTACAAATGAATCAGAACAAAATCAGTTTCTTTTTCAGGCTCGTATCGCTGAAGTGATTCAGAGTGAGAAGCCTCTGTGTAACTTACTATTTACAGTTAAACTGAGACTCACCAGAAACTGATGAACATGCGCTCCTCTGGTGGAAGATACGACCAAAACATTATAGGGTTAACTTTGCAGACACATCTGGAGTGACTACCTTCGCTTCCCTTTTGTTTTGAACACTCAGTCGCTTCTCAAGATGCTGATTGGACTGTGAACAATGTGGCACACTGAAAAGGAAGTCTTGGCCTGAGGTTATTTAACGCCAGTCGCCTGTTACACCAATATTACCAAAAAGATGTCCACATAAACTTCGGTATATCGACTAAATATTGGGAGGACGCTCTGATTTGAGTACAATGACTTTTACTTTATTTTGTTCACGTGAAAGATGTTATCTACAAACATGTACTTTACAATATATGATCATACGGAAAGACAAACCTCTAACCAAAACAGTATCTTGGATCTGATTTGTTCAGCCACTAATTTCTTACCCCCAATTTCCACATACTCAATTCGCGGTCCGTCACGCCAATGTTGAGCTGGGTTGGACGGCGCCCACCTTGCCCCATTGGATCAGTATCTGGAGTGCGAGCGCAGCTGTACTCGCATCACAGGAGAACTACAAGATCATTTGACAATAAAGAGAAAAACGTGCAAACATCATGTTGCTTTGTCTTTCTGAGGACGATTTGTTGTTCTGTTTTGTGCTTCATTTTCAAATTGACCGGATGCTCTGCGTTTCCTTGACTGACTTCCTGTCCGGGTCGTTCTATTCTGTCCAGCTTGACGCGTGCTTGCAGCGTACTCCGTTGAAAATAGACTAACAGCGTATTTTAAATGGAGCAGAGTGTAGTGGCGATGCTGGCACGCTCCTGAGACGGACCGCTGCGTTCGCTGTTGAAACACAGTGATTGACTAGAGTGGCAGTGAACGCGGCACTGATGGACCGCACGTGCACACAGTATGTGGAAATTAAGGAGTTAGAGTGCATCTTTGAATGGCTGCTGAGGTATCATTTTTTTTAATCGATTTATTCGTTGTCCCCTCCCTACTTGTCCTTGATGTCTTTGTGTTCCTCTGATTTGGCCTTTCCTCAGACCCCGATGTTTTATCACCCAACATCCGAATTGAATCTGTCCCCTAACACAACACGTCTGTTTTCTGAATTGTGAAGAAATAACAGAGGGTTGAAAAAGAAGACAAAGATGTAATTAGAAGCAGAAAGAAGGATGTTGAGTTCTGATTCATGGCCATGTGCAGCAGACTGGAGGGACGGACGAGTTGAAAGGAAGGAGGAAAAATGAACAACAGACGAAAATGAAAGAATAACAGGATGGGAGAAGTGTTGCAACAGAGAGAAGGGAATTCAAAACAGACAATAAGAGAGGCCGACAGAAGACTAGAAAGATTCATTACAATTCAAATAATTATTAAAGTTTCATATTTTATTTTAGCAAAATTAGAAAAACTGATCTGATCAGTGTCTCAAATATTGTGAAACTAAAAGTCTTTGGAGAGTTTTTTGATATGACATCACTTTGTACCCTGGAACTTGAGTAGTTGTTTTCCCCACATTATCAGAAGAGTCTCTTTGCACCTTTAAGAAAAAGCTAAAGACCCAGCTCTTCATGAACACCTACGCACTTTAATATTGATGATGATGACGGTTTGGTTTGATAATGACGATTTTAGGATGGTTATGATGCTGATAAGAACTCTCCAGAACAGCTGGCGCCTCTGGTCACTTCCTGTCAGCACCTCTGGTCACTTCCTGTCAGCACCTGTGTGTCTTTTCAGACTTAAAGCTGTTTGTTTGCTCTTCCTGACGTTGTTTCCTCCTCTCTAGATCCTTGCTTGTGTGGTTTTTACTCTCTGATGTCCGACACTTTGGATAAAAGCGTCTTATTGCCTAATTTTGATTTGATGCCCTGGTATCCAGAGGGGAAAATGAACTGCAATGGTCCCAAAATGTTTTTCTTTAGGAGAAACAGGCTGAAATTGTCGATACCTTGCAATTTTACAATATCGTATAATATTGCAAAACAAATACACAACTCAAAACAAGCTGTAATGTAACACTGTATATTCAGAGCTCACAGTTTGTGTTTGTCCTGTAAATGGAAATGAAATGCAGATTTATCTCCTGCAGGTGATAACTGGTCCAGTGTGAATCCTTCGTATTAGTCAGACTGGAATGCACTGTAAGGTGTTTCTAATATACAGAGTTTTCCATCATCTCTTTACATACAGAACATCAGGGAACAGCTTATAAGAAACACCTGTCAGTGCTGCACAAAGCGTCACAAACACGTCTGACTCTATGCGCACGGAAAGTCAAATATCTGCAGGGCTGTTTGCATCACATTACATCAGAGTCTGTTTCTGCTTCCTTTTTACACCTGAGCCATGAATACAAAGGCGCACTCCGTGTGTTTATTTAGGTAAATCATAATAAAGAGGTCGGGATGAGGCAAAGGAAAGAGTAGGATTTGTAGTCTTGGGGGTTTGTGTCGCAGGTAGAAGAAGCCATCCGGTAAAGATGAGGAGAGGAAAAGTTAAAGAAAGGAAGGCGGTGGAGGAGTATAGGAGGAGGCCTCCAGGTAAAGACGAGAAAAACATTCCAAAAGCAGAAAAAAGAGAAAAGACAGGAGGAGGATGAAGAACAGGTGAGATAGGAGGGGGAGGGAAATGTTTTGTGTTTTGTCTCTCCAGGCTCTGGGTGAAGGTTTGACCTCCCAAATTATCCCCAAGCACCTCTTAAACACTGTGTGTGTGTGTGTGTGTGTGTGTGTGTGTGTGTGTGTGTGTGTGTGTGTGTGTGTGTGTGTGTGTGTGTGTGTGTGTGTGTGTGTGTGTGTGTGTGTGTGTGTGTGTGTGTGTGTGTGTGTGTGTGTGTGTGTGCCTGTGGGAGTTTCAGTGTGACGACCTGTGGGGTCAATCAGCTGTGAGAAAGCTCTGACCTCCTCCTCCCCCCTGCTGGGCGTCTGAGTGTTTGCAGCTCGAGGGAAGACTCTGTCGCTCCTCCACTTTAGCCGGACTGAAACGTCTTAATAGCTATTTGATGGATTGTTATTAGTTAACTTAGCTTAGCATAAAGGCAAGAAACCGAGGGAGACTGCTGCCTGTGTCCATAGTAAATCATTAACCTGTTGATACTTACTTATTTGTGTGCCGATGGAGACATGGGCTAATCAGCATCATTTGTTTTTTTTGAACCAGGCTGTAAACATGTTAATGTCTGCTGTAAAAAACAGGCTTTTTTGAATGGATGTGTATGTGACTTCCTGTGCTTCTGCAGCCAGCCTCTAGTGGACACTTGACGAACTGCAGGATTTTTATACTTCCGCTTCATTTTTTAACACTGGAGTTTGCTGCTTCTGGCCACCTCTTCAGAAGTCAGTGTCCCAGTTCGTCCACCCAAGTCGAAGAAAGTCTTGTTCCGCCACTGAGGATGAATTAGGCATCATCTACTGTTACCCATAGAGGTTTAACGTAAACATAAAAGAATACTTGTTTAAAATATTTTAAAGTCTGGGGCGCTGGTGGCTGAGTGGTTAGGGCCTGTGCACCATGTACAGAGGCTGTAGTCCTCTAAGCAGGCGGCCAGGGTTCAAATCCTACCTGTGGCTCCTGTCCTGCATGTCGCTGTTACTGATTTCCAACTCTGTCCACTCTCTCCAATAATTAAAATCAATATAAAAAGAAGAAATAAAATATTTTGAAAGTCTCTCCCCGCCTGTGTTTAAATACCTCTGCACGGTTAGTGACGTCTGTGCGTTCTAGAACTCCTGAGATCAGAGGACGCATTCACAGAAATAGAACGTGCAACACTTAAGGGCACGTTCTCCTCTGAATTCTGGTCACACTCTGCTGCTCCCTCCGCGCGCACACACACACACACACACACATACACGCTGCACGCGGCTCCACCCCTCTCTCTCTCAGGAGGCATGTCCCTGCGTGTTCCTGTGGTGGTCGAGCGAGATAGGGAGAGAGAGAGAGAGTCAGTCCTCCTCAGTGTATCCTGAAGCAGCAGCAGCACGAGCTCAGCAAGGACTGTTTATCGATTAACTGATTGACCGGATGGATTGTTGACGCAAATCTCGGATATTCTTCTTCTGTTGGAGTTCGGGATTTCATCGTCATAACCTTTTTATTTTGTTTAATATTTTGTGCACCGCGCGGCTCCGGGAGGCTCTACCTACCGGGTGTGGGGGGCAGCCATGGGGTTCTACGGCACCTTGAAGCTCATCTTCTACAAAGTGAGTATCGATTATCGAAACGCCCGATCGATTAGCCGACGTCAGCGGCTGCGGTTTTCATCTCTGCGGTTTTGATTTAATTGAGGGCTGTCGTCGAGGATTTCAAGGTTGTCAAGGCTCGTGCGGCACCGGGATGACGAGGCGTTTCTCCCTGACAGCGGAATGCCTCGGTAGCGCGTGCGTGACGCGTGTGTGCGTGGATGTGTATGCGTGTGTTGACCACTGCGGAACCGGGAGACTACTCGTGTTATGTCCTTTTCCCATCTCTCTTTCTCTGATTGGATGATCGATCACTGATCACACCTGTGTCCTTAAGGTGTCTCATCCGAGCCACTGAGCAAGGCATTGTTCAGGGTTTGAACCCTTCGATAAGCGTTTTAATAAAGGTGAATTAAACAGAAGATATCTAAGATTCCAATAAAAAACAAATCAATCAGCTTTAATTTCCTTGTTAGAGGGATTATAGTCTCTACAGCTGCTGTTACTGGAACACTTCGTCTAAAACAGTCCAAGAAAAACCTTAAAATTCAACCTAAAAGGTGGTTTCCATTGGGCTCCCGTCTTTATATTTACATTTCATAAGATTAAGCCTTTGAAATCAACATTATAACCAAAGTTAAAGATGGACACTTCATCATACAGCTGCACGTATTTGATTTGGGCTGATATGAGGAGTAAAACTACCAAAAATCAAAGAAAACAGTAAGAAATAAAATACATTTCCAATGCTTTTTAATCTTCTTGTTGGTAGTCTTACGTTCAAAAAACAAATACATGTAGAGCTTCTTGAGTCCTTACTGTAAAAGCACAAGTTAGAGATGGATATTTCACCATGCAGTTTCTATAATTTAAAATATTTGGCTCACATGAGGAGAAAACTGTGAAACAATCAAAGTAAAACATTAACAATGCTTTCCAATCTTCTTGTTAACATCCTTAAGCGTTAGCAACATCCGTCTTTACTGTAAAAGTACAAGTTAAAGATTGATATTACACCATGAAGCTGCTTAATAACCATCATCATCAAATTTAGTGTACAACAAAGCAAAACAGAATAAACAAACATTAAAATCCAAACAGATCCAGCATCAGATTCTGCTGCTTACAAAGAGCTAATGCTTTGTTTGTCTTTACGGCTACACACAAGTTAAAAAACTAAAGATCACACCATTCAAAACACAAAATGAGACAACACAGTCGTATTAGTGAGATGATATCGCTCGTTAACATTCAGACAATACTTTACGTTTCAATTTTTTAACGCGTATTGACAGATTCATGCCGTAAACTGCAATATTTGATGTAAAAACAACTCAAATCTTTAAAGATGGACTAAAACAACACACGACTTTAAGTATTTAATGTCCCTGCATCTCCTTAGCGTGAAACTAAATTTATACAACCTTAAAAAAATGACTCTACTTCTTCACTACATTGTTAAAATAAAGAATATAAAGGGATATTAGGCATGAAACAGGACAAATTGCACATAAGTCGGTGTAAGGTCATTGTTTATATTGGTTATTATATACTCGTAAGTCGTTACAGGTGCGTTAAGGTCTCTGTTAACGACCTTTTCTGTACACTAAAAGTCATGGCGTATACATTATAGGGACGCTGACTCAAAGAGGAGTTGTTAAAGGATTTACTTGTGGATTTTTGTGCTATTATTACGCATGTTTTTTCCTCCCTAAAAACGCCGGAGATCAAAAGTTCTGGCGTTAACCGTAAACACATTTAGCTGTTTTTCACCCTCAAGTGAAGTTTTTCTCTGCGGCTTAATGAAATCCACACAGACGCGACATCTGCGATTGAAATCCAGCGACATCAGGGGGGGGAGAGAGAAAAAAGTCTGAAAATGAAAAGCAGATTATGAGTTTAGGCCGGAGTTAAGAGCTGGAAACACGGATGTTGTTGACGTTTTAAATCTGAAACTAAATCAGACGTCAGTGGGTTAAATCGCGCCCTCAGTTTTGACCTACAGGCTGACTTCTTTTATAGCAGCAGATTATGCAGACTGTGTGATAACAGTGGGGTTCAGATAAAGATGCTAAGAAGAGGAAGGACACACACACACACACACACACTGTCCTCTGTGTGTGTGTGTGCAGCCTGTTAGCGCGTGCTGCTCTATTTTTGACCATTGCTGCACCGGCGACATTCCTGCGATTTTCTGCATTCCTGCATTCATTCAGTGAAAGAGAGAGAGACAGAGAGACAGAGAGGAAAGAGATAGAAGGCTGATTCAGACCTCTGGGCCCGGTGCGTTTGTGTTACTCTAACAGCGTAGGTGTTTTCAGCGTCTCTGTGCTTACACACAGAAGGCTGCAGTTCATCCGCATCTCTTCGTCAGTGTGGATTCTGCAACAACTTATTGTAGGTGTTTTAAAAAAAAATTCCTTTACAACCAGAACCCGACTGACAAAGGTCGTCAAAATGACGGATACTTTGACAGTTTATGATACAACCTCAGTTTTTGTAATGCTGGACAATATAAACAATAGGGTATTACCAAGGACCTTATGATACGATTGGGATTGTGATACTTTGCAATACTCGACATTTTTAAAATTGATACCACGGCAACAGAAATGTAACCCCTGGAAACCTGAAATCGTGAACTAATGGCCCAACTGCTCACAATGCTGTACAGAGGAAGACACTGAACACAAACAACTCATCTGAAATACTGTTAGCAGTAACATACAGCTTCATGACTAGGATAAAAAAAAGAGACAAATATTGTGTCTCAGTTATTTCTTTCTTCCTGCATCTCCCTCTATAAAAGAGTCCCTTTGCACCTTTAAGAAAAAGCTAAAGACCCAGCTCTTTATGAACACCCACGGACTTAAGGAGGATGATGATGGTGATGATGGTTTTGTTTGATAATGGCGATGTTAAGGATGGTTTTGATGCTGATAGAACTCTCAACAACAGCGGTCGATGTTGTGCTCTGCCTCTGGTCACTTCCTGTCCACGCCTCTGGTCACTTCCTGTCAGCACCTGTGTGTCGGATCAGACTGAAAGCTGTTTGTTTGCACTTCCGGACGTTGTCTCCTCCTCTCTAGATCTTTGCTGCAACTTGTTTTCATTCCATTTAGAGTAGAGTGGATTATCTGTTAGTAGAGATGCACCGATTGGGAAAATCAGGGCTGATTCCAATGTTTGTTTCATGACTTCTTTTGGTGTAAGAATCCCACAATACCTTCATTTTCTCGTTCTACCCAATAAAAAGCCTCTTCTCTGAATCAGTAGTAAGGTGTACTAGATGCCAGCATCAAATTGATTTGGCCCAACAAATAAACATCGGCTACTGACATCGGGTCGTGCCACATTATTTGCCCATGTGCCGATGTCTGTCAAGAGGGTGGATAATGGCCGATAGCAATTTTTAACCGATGCATCAGTACATCCCTACCTGAAAGGTCATGGGGGTAATTTGTTATTGGCCCCCAAAACCACAACCCTCAGTGCAACGTGTATGTCCTATGTTATCTCCAAGTTCCAGGACAACCAATTCTTCTGTTGGACAATTTTAAATTCTGTTCATTTCTGGTCATTCAGTATGAAGTTAAATTTAAAGATCTTCAGAGTTGCTAACAAAGTCCTTCTACCAGAGATTGCCAAAACATTATCAATACAGGAACAATAACAATGCAGAAATTGCCCTTTGTTGATAATGTTTGTTGTCAAAAATGTCTAAGAATGTGAGTTCTTGTTGTCAGCAGAGATTGAAATATCCACCCTGGTGTCAAACATCCTTATTAAGATTTAGAAGATCCTTTACAGGTAGCTTGAACCGTTTTGGTTTAATAGTCCTTATTTCTATATTTATGATGTGCAACTATCTGTACGACTTCCTCAATGTGTTTCCAACTGGAAGATGTTGTTTTCATTCTTAATCCAGACCTGAAAGCACACATTGGTGGTGAAAGTAGCCTTCATCAAGTATCACACTGGACATGCTTGAGTGAAGGTTGGAAACTTTTTTGATATTAGCAAGAGCGCTGATGTCAAGAGAGCGCTGTCTAAATTGAACAAATACATTAGCAACATTACGATACCAGTATATTGCCAATGTTATTTGTGCAATTTAGTCATTTTTCAAGCGTTTTCCTGCAATTTCCGGGTTATAAGAAACAAGAAAAGAAGTCCAATATGGGTTGGTAGGACTTGTATTTTTGTTGTCGTTATATCAAAACAGATAGGGATATTGATAGGGATATAACAATTTCATTCAGAGCGTTACAGTCTCTCACTGTTTCTTCTTCTTTGTCTTTTAACCCCCAGATGAAGAGGAAGTTGGATCACGGTCCGGATGGGCGGCCGTTCCCTCATGGGAAGAAACACTGCAAAGGCAACGGATACCTCAGGTAACACACAGTCGTTAATGTAGCAAAACACCAGCTAGCTATGTCAACTTACCCATTCTCTTAACAACATGAAACTATGAATCAGAAATTCAATTTATCCACCACAGCTCTTAGTTTGAGGTCATTTGTTTTCTACGTCTTGGTGTTGGACTACAAACTGTGTTGATAACTGTTGCTAATGCTAAAAATCTTGTTTCTCTTTCCAGTCCTTCCAATCTGGTTCAAGCCACGCCCACCACATTCGGCGACCTACGGCTAGCCAATGGGCATTCTGCTCAGCGGCGACGTGTCACATCGGGCCCTCCCCCATCTGGCCTGCAGGACTGGCTTCATACCTTCCAGGTTAGCACAACCAAAGTCATGTTAGCTAAACCCCTCCACCAAAGAGCTATCCATAGTCCTAAACTCTTTCAGTTTGCATCCAAATAACGCTACGATTTCATGCTAACAATGTAGCTAACGTTAGCTTAATTAGACTAAGGGCAAAGACACATCTTTTTTTTATCTGTTGATTTCTGGTGCTTTAAACCAAACCTAATCAAACATACTTTTATTAAGTTCTATATTTATAAACTACACTGCCTGCTAAGACAACACTAAAACACAAACACACACACACACACACACACACATTTCATCATTTCCTGATGTGCAGCATTTCAGTGAAATGTGTGTTTGAATATCTTCCGCTTCCTGAACGTAAACACAGAGAGGAGTGTTGCCTCCGAGCTGTTCTTATGTAACTAATACACAAAACCCATAAGAGTGCGAACACACACACACACACACACACACACACACATTTAAATACAAAAACATGGATCTGGCTTTCTGTAGCTTGGGGACAAAGTTAAAATGCTTTCAGAGACATGGAGAAAAAAAAAATCATCACAAATTCGAGAACATCTACACACAACAAAACTATGAAAACACACACTATACACACGTTAAAAAAACAAGACTTCTCTTCTTTAAAGAGAACAGAAGCATTTAAATATTTAAAATATTTGACAAAAGTGTTTGGTTTCTTTGTGCCTTATTCTCTCTCTCTCGTCCTGCAGGCGTGGAGCGGCCCCGAGAGACTATTGGCTCTGGACGAGTTGATCGACAGGTGTGAGACCAATCAGGTGAAGCACATGATGCAGGTGATCGAGCCACAGTTCCAGAGAGACTTCATATCGCTGCTGCCTAAAGAGGTATTCAAATGATCTTCTGTCCAAAAAGTTCAACCAGTAACAGAACAAATATATTGCACTGCGGTGAATGTGTGTGCAGTGTTTTAAACGTGTGTCTGTGTGTGTGTGTAGTTGGCCCTGTATGTGCTGACCTTCCTCGCTCCCAGAGACCTGCTGCAGGCCGCTCAGACCTGCAGGTACTGGAGGATCCTGGCTGAAGACAACCTGCTGTGGAGGGAGAAGTGCCGCGAGGAAGGTAAACACAAACACACAGTCCAGTAGGCACCGTTTGGATTTTGTGTGTATGTTTTTGTTAACGAGTTGGGTAAATGTTTGTCATGTGTGGAGAGGATACATTTGTTTAAATGTGTCCTTACTTATAGATATATATCTGCATGTTATAATCCTGCTTAACATGTTTCCTTTAAAGAAGAAGAATGTGCAACATGTTACACATAAATATATCATAAATCCAGTCTATCCTGTGTAAATGTGTCTCTGAGTCCTGACTGTCTACAATGAGTGAGAAGCTCGAGGCCCGCTGGTTGTGTTGTTGTCAGAGTCGTGTTTACATGGAGGGGACGGCCGGCTCCTCCCCTTGTGTATAAAAGCTGTTTTAGTCAAGGACTAGAGAGAAGAAGAAGAACATACTCACTGATTATTTGGATGTCACGTAAGAGTTTTTAGATCACGCTCATTCTGTGTCAGTTTACATGCAATGTGAAGCTACAAGCTAACTAAAGAGCGCTAACATTAGCATGCTAACACAACAATGCAGGACACAGGTGATTGCAGCTTGACCCGAAGACAATTTTGTCCGCTGCTTGTGCTTGACTCCTTCGTGCGAACAGGAGAGGAAGGGAGAGGGGTTGGAGGTGTGTCGCTGGAGGAGAGCGGAGGCCAAACAGCAGCTTGTTTTGGTTTCATGCTGGTGCTCAAGGGCGACACTGGATAAAAAAAGTTGCACATTCTTTGAAAATACTTGTACTGGGGCAGTGGATAGCCAAGGGGTTATGTCGCACGCCCCATGTGCTGAGACTGTGGTCCTCGTCGCAGTGCCCGTGGGTTCGAGTCCGGCCTCGGCCCTTTGCTGCATGCCGTCCCCCGCTCTCTACTCCCGGCACTTCCTGTTTCTCATTAGCTGTTCTATCTAATGAAGGCAAACAGGCCAAAAATACTGAGGAATGTTTATACTGTTTCTCATTATCATTATATTAAATGATAAGCTGCTAGCTTCCTTTCCTCGTCTTCACATCTATATTCATTTTGCTTCGACACACTTTGATGAATTCTCTCTAAAAAAAACCTTAAAAATGATGGAGGGATTGTTGTTCTCCCCGCTGTGGTTGTGAGAGTTAATCATGTGTTACCTGAGCAGAGCTTCTGTGTTAGAGCTTTCCTGCGTTTCAACAGAGGAAAATATGAAAAACAGAACAGAGGCAGGAGCTCACTGGACGTATAGTTCTGTCTAACCTGAGCGTAAAATGCAAATACAGCCACACAGACAGTCAGTCAGTCACTCCTCCTTCATTCAGCGCAATGCAGTGCCTCTGTGTGTGTGTGTGTGTGTGTGTGTGTGTGTGTGTGTCTCTCTCTCTGGGCGCTCTGCCAGTCAGCCAGGATTCACTGCCAGCACTCAGCAGTCATACCAATGAGCCTACCTCATATTAGCACCATGCCAGAGCCATACTAATGAAGCCAGCGCTAACTGCAGCTCACCAGCTTCATAAATACGACGTATTTGTGCTTCATCGCTGTCATACCAGTAGGAACAGTGTTGGCGTTAGCTGACACAGTTAGAATGTAAATGCAGAAAACAAGTGAGGCCGACATACTAATGAAGCTTTTAGTAAGCTTAAACTTTTACACTTAAAGGAGCAATATACAACTCCAACACCTAGTGTTTAAAATGGGTACTGCAGTCCAAATTCTAAACATTGTAGAGAGCTGTCCCCCGCCCCCTCCTCTATAGAGTCGATGCTCACGCAGGTCGCCATGTGGTGGACACTGAAGCTTCAGTGTTTATCCAGCTCTGCATCGGTCTGTAAACCTTTCTGTGTTCTAACCTCTCTCCATTTTTCAAAAGCATCTCCAATATTGATCCTAGTTTGAGCACGTTTCTGCTCGTGGAGCTTATTAGAAACATGCAGAGGCTTTTTAGGTCGGGTACAATCACTTCTATCTGAACCAGTTCTCTTGCCCGCTTCCATCGCTGCAACACCTGTTGGTTTGACCTGATAACTGCTCTCATATCTGGCAAACCGAGGGGCGTCCAAAACGGCCGTGTGGGGGTGCCTTAAAACCGCCTACCTTCTCTGGTCCAAACAAATCCAGACCATTCAGGACCAGAATCTAAAGTTAGAAGGAGGACATACTGGCTGCTGCATTGTTGTCAGAGAAGCCAGCACTTCAACATAGCATGTTTCCTTAATGTCTGATCACAGAGTAAGCTCACTTTATCATTTACATTTAGCGATAGGTTGTGAAAAAGTAATGTGAGCTCATACCACATTAATAAAACTGCTGAGTCATGTTATCTTTAGGAAATACACCAAATTTGCCAACCAACACTCAGTAGCTATTAGCTGATTAAGTGGCTGTTGTTATCTGATAGCAGCTAATATTAGCTACACAGAAACTCTAACAACTAAGTTTTGCCTAAAAAGTTTCACATTCAACATTTTACCAGGGAATATTTGTTTTTAGATGAAAATGTAAGTTATAAGTCATTTATCTATTCTGTCTCCACGAGTAAAGGGATCAGTTCATGATGGAAGTTTTAATTTGCTTCATATCTTTGTCTTCTCTCTCCCCAGGTGTATCAGATTGTGTGTCGTCCCGGCGCAGGAAGTGTGTGCGGCCGGGCGTGGCGGTCAGTCCGTGGAAATCTGCCTACATTCGACAGCACCGTATAGAGAACAACTGGAGGAAGGGCGACGAGCGAGAGCCGATGGTACGCGGTCACAGCCTCTCGCTCTGATGCAGCCGACCGGCCTGTGTTTGATATGTCAACATGGATTCAGTGTCATTACATCCGTCCCTCTTCTGTTTCCCTCTGCAGGTGCTGAAAGGCCACGATGATCACGTGATCACCTGTCTCCAGTTCAGTGGCGACCTGATTGTCAGCGGCTCAGACGACAACACGCTCAAAGTGTGGTCAGCCATTACTGGAAAGGTAGGACACGTGTGTGTGTGTGTGTGTGTGTGTTTCTGCTGCTTCAGTAGTTTTTACTCAAAAGTGTCCCACGCCAAACCCCATGGAGAGAACAACGATTTTTAAAATGTTTCCCTCATCGCTTCACTAGCAGAACTGACAAAACCTAATTTCAGACTTTTTACATATTAGTATCTTGATGTGGTGATTTCGGCTTCCTTTTGACTCGTTTATTCCCGTTTGATTAGACTTTATATGAAGCTTTGAAGTCTTCCAGGTCGGCTAATTCTTCTTTACTGAGAGGGGAAACGTCTTCAAGAACTACAACTAAGTCCAGTTCCATTCGGATTAAACTTTAAATGAAATCAAAGCAGAAATCTGTTTAGTTTAGTTGCATATATCTGTCGTTAAACTGGACAACTTCAGCCGACATGTGAATCAACAACATCAGGCTGGTCAACAACAATGGCGGAGGAGTCGCTAGTCTGACTCGTCTTTTCAGGGGAACAGTTTCCAGGCTGCTGCGGACGTCTGTTCTTAGTGATGTATTCTTGAAATAAAGCAATTATTAAACACACAGAGCTAAAACACACCTAACAGACATTACTGAGGGAAGCAGAAGTTAACCTTCGTAACCTGGCAACAATGAGCGCTGGTGAGAGGCGCTCTGAAACGGAGGTCGTGAACGCTGCCGGTGCAAAATGCGCCGTCTGTGGACACAAGCCCTGATGCGGTTTTGATTCATATTGGATGCATGACTTAGAAACAGTCACATTTTAGATCTTACATTATAACTCTGACACATACTTCCTGTTTCCTGCCCTTTAGAGAATCCAACATTGTTCCCCTGACATTAAAGAAACGAATCGTTTATGTAAGAATGTGATCAGACGGCAGATTAATAAAGACTAGGAGTTATAGTTTCACGCCCTGACGTGAGGCGCTGCGTGTTGTCCGTCTGCTTCGTGAATTAGAATATAACCACACAGGATAAAAGAAGTTATGTAGGTCAAGAGATTATGTCTGAAGAGGAAAGAAAGCAGTGAGGAGAAGTGGCTTAGTGGAAGGTGGACCAGTTGTGTAAGTTAGTCAGGGCGTGTCGTCGTTCTGACGGAGCCTCAGGCGTCTCACTTTGAGTCCTCAATGTATATCTGGGTTAAAGGTGAGGAGACTCTCTCTCTTTAAGGATGTACAGTGTGTGTGTGTGTTTTAGAAGCAACACAACCTTCCTTTCTTTACGCTCACCCGGTTTACAAGTTACAAATACCTACGTATTGTGAGGATCCATGGGCGCCCTCTGCACGGCCGTGCTCCTAACCCGGGGTGCAGCTAGAGCTGGAACAGACAGCTTTAAGAACATGGCAGGATTGTTCAGATTGACGTTAAAGTTGATTGCATGCAGCATTGGAGCGAACACGTCTCGCATAGATGCGTCCTCCACTTGATTGAAGTCAGGGTTGGGTTTATGAGACCTTTCCATGTCACCAGGTGATGATAATTGCAGGTCATGTGACAGCTGAAGTCATCTTTTACACTCCAAATACTAGGTAGGATACCACAGATGAGAAACAGCTAAGGGGCTTTATCTGCAGGTACAAACGAGGGGGGGGGCGTCGGGTCAGGGGTCGGTGCCTTGCTCTTTTATGAGCTTGTTGTACAACAGAAGGCTGCTTTATGAAGTAATGTCTGCTGTTGGATGCTGTGGGCGTGTCCGTTGAATGTGCCAAAATCACGCCCACTTGCGGGAAAGACGCACCTCTCTCATCTGTCAACATCTGCAGATCAAATTCTTCAGATTTTGGCGTCCGGGGAAGATGCACCTGCAGAAAGAGGACAATAGCTAGATAGATGTTGAGACTCGTAGTGACTCACGATCCAGCGGGAAAACGCTAAGACGCTAAAGCTCTCGTAGTTTATATTGTTGCAGGGAGGGAGGCGGGATTGTCTCAGCTGTGGGTCAGTGGTAGAGTCAGTCGTCATGTCTCAACAGGGAGGTCGAGGGTTCGATCCCCAGCTCCTGCAGCCACATGTCCGATGTCTCCTTGGGCAAGACACTTAACCCGAAGTTGCTCCTATGGCTTCGTCGTTGCCGTATGAATGTGTGTAAATAGATTAGTTACTTCTGATGGTCTCTTTACTCAGCAGCCTCTACCATCAGTGTGTGAATGTGGAGGTGTGACCTGCGGTGTAAAAGAGCTTTGAGTAGTCAGAAGACTAGAAAAGAAATATACAAGCTCAAGTCCATTTATAATAATTATGCTGAAGAGCTCCAGTGCATCGTCATCATCCATGAGAATAAAACCGGGAGATAAAACAGATTAAACTAACCGTCTGACTCATAACTCAAACATAGTTCGTTTGCAGCAACTTTTGTCCAACATATAAAATGTGTTTGAGGTAAAGGATGTGAGTAATTATCCCTCCTCTGTACACACACACACGCACACACACACACACACACACACACACACACACCGACTTAGTGTCTCTATCTGGTTTCGGTTGAACATTCTTTAACAGACACACCTGCTCCTACTCCTTCGTCTCGACCTGCCCTTTAGCGTGTGTCTGTGTCTGTGTGTGTGCTCCCTGCAGAAAGAAAAACACACACACACCCTCGTCAGTAGCCTGCGGGGATGACGAGGCGTGATGTTTCCGCTGCTTCTCTCCGTAAAAGTGGAGGCCGTTAGATTTGAATTATCTTTACGAGCAGACGTGTCGACAGTTTTATCAAACGGGCTTAGGCGAGCGCGAGGAGTTTCTCTGAGCTGCAGAGACCCTGTGTTGTCGTTCTTTATCATCTCGGCAACAGTTACCTGGGCTAAAGTTTTCCCTCTGTTACCACGGCAACCACCACCACAACACCTTCAAGGTGAAACTGTATTTTTCAACGAGTGTGTGTCCTTCAAGAGGAGCTGTGAACGTAGAGCAAATATTGACACACTCATCACACACAAAGGCAAAAATGGAGGATGTGAGAAACTGACCTTTTGACTTACTTTATACTTACATTAGGAAAATGTTTACTGAGGAAATAAATCAACAGACGAGTACGTCGGTTTCCTCATAGACTTCTATGGTATAAATCAGTTTCGGGCCCCTGCTGGACATTAAGAAGAATGCAGCTCTATTCACCTTATACCTGATTAAAGGTGTACTGGCCCTTTAAGTGTTTATCATTCTCTCTCCCACAGTGTCTGCGGACGTTGACGGGTCACACTGGTGGCGTGTGGTGCAGTCAGATGGCGGTCGCCACGGTGATCAGCGGCTCCACAGACCGGACGCTGCGCGTGTGGGACGCCGAGAGCGGCGAGTGTGTCCACACGCTGTACGGACACACGTCCACGGTGCGCTGCATGCATCTCCACGGCAACCGGTAACTCTCTCTCACACACTCAGACAAACACACACACATGTGCCAACGTATAGGGAACACTTCACTTTTTACTGCATTCATCTCCATGACAACCAGATAAACTCACACACACAAAGATTTATACACTCACACATTCTTTAAAATTGTTTATTCAGTGTGCATGAAAAGAAACACAAAACACACACACACTTTATTATCACACACTACACAAATAGAAACACACTCAGACTGTTGAATACGCCACACCTTTACACACACACACACACACACACACATAAGTATGTAATTGATGCTGACTCTATAAAAACACATCTGAACAAAGCACACACATTTATTTGACACACGCCACACACTTTGTTAAACAGCATACGTATGTGGTAACACACACACATCTACACACATAAAGTCACATTTTTATACACACATGAAATATTCAATCTAACTGTAAATACAAACAACACAAAGATACACACACTTAGATAATCTACACACACACACACTTCTGATACTGTAAATACAAACGACACAAATACACAATTATAAACACACACCCATTAACACTACAATCACCCACACATTGCACGTAGTAAAAACGCACACAAGTACACACCACCTACATAAACTCTGAATGAATGCATTCGTAAAAACACACACTACAAGGACACACACATCTACACTAATAAACACACACACTCTTTTAACACACGCACACAGAAATGATGAAACTGGGTCAAACACACACACTCTCTAATTTAAGATGCACACACACACAACTTCGGCCTCACTCTGAAGCTGAACGGGCTGTCCTGATTGGCTGTCTCTGCAGTGATGTCATACCTCTCTCTCTCTCAGGATAGTGTCGGGCTCTCGGGACACAACGCTGCGTGTGTGGGACGTGTCGACGGGTCGCTGCGAGCACGTGCTGACGGGTCACGTGGCGGCGGTGCGCTGCGTTCAATACGACGGGCGCCGTGTGGTGTCGGGAGGCTACGACTACATGGTGAAGGTGTGGGACCCCGAGACGGAGGCGTGTCTGCACACGCTGCAGGGACACACAAACCGAGTGTACTCACTCCAGGTAAACGACCGACCAATCACAGCTCAGTGGGCGGGGTTTGAAGAGACCTTCACTGTTTTAGTTCACCTGTAGTTTAATTCTACAGCCTCAAGAGGGAGCTGTTAGAAGTCTGATGAATGCCTCAGGTGATGTCACACGAGTCAGAAAGTATAAAGGACGACAAATTTAAAATTGTAATAATTTGTTTTAAAATTTTAATGAAGTGAACTTAGAGACTCATGAGCTTCATGCTTAGCTGCTACCAGCATAACACACCTGAATCTTCAGATGAGTTGATTTAGATTGTGTTGCATTGTGGGTAATGTAGTAAAAAGCATGCAAGGAATGAGAAAGAGGATATATTTAGTTCTACAGCAATGATTTTCTATTTTGACTCGATTACTGCAAAGTACCCTTTAAGGCACGTCATCCAAAGTCCTCAATAAAGTCCAATACATCCAGAACTCTGCTGCACGCCTTCTCACCCGCACCCGATCCCGTGAACACATCACCCCTGTCCTGCTAAATCTCAGCTGGCTCCCTGTCCCTTACCCTATCCAATTCTAAATCCTGCTCCTCACACGTAAACCACCCGGCCCCCTCCTACCTCACGGCTCTCATCCACCATCACGCTCCGTTCTTCAAACGCCAACCTCCTGTCTCCCCCACATAGAACCAAGCTCTGAACCTGGGGGGGACAGAGCCTTCTCTATAGCGTCCCCCTCCCTCTGGAACTCACTTTCCTCACATGTTCAACACTGCACTGACCCATCCACATTTAAATCAGAGACGGGCAGTAATAAACAAGACGAGAACATCAGTTAAAAATATATTAATTCAAACCTGGTGAAGAAGTCGTGACATCGTTCATCTTTGTTTATCTTCATAACGTCTTTTCTTCTTTACAGTTTGACGGAGTGTTTGTTGTGAGCGGCTCGTTGGACACTTCGATCAGAGTGTGGGACGCAGAGACAGGTAGAGACACCGATCACTCTCTAGACTCCGAACACGATCAATATATTTTATTTAAACTGATTTAAGGTTCATCTTATACACCAGATTTTATGGTACATCTCCATTATTTTCCAGAGAGATAAAAAGTAAGCTGAAAGTAAAACAGCTTATTAATAACCGTGTGTTTCTCGACCAGGTGGGTGCATCCACACGCTGACAGGCCACCAGTCACTGACCAGCGGCATGGAGCTGCGGGACAACGTCCTGGTCTCTGGAAACGCCGACTCCACTGTCCGAGTGTGGGACGTCAGGACGGGGCAATGCATCCACACGCTGCAAGGTGAGAGAGGAAGAATAAAAACGTCCTTGAGAGAATAGAGAAAGCGGAAGTGTGTGAAACAACAAATTAAAAGAGTTGTTGAGTGATTTTTTTGCCGTGTTGATGATGTCAGGAGTCACAGTGTTTTTATGTTTCCTTCAGGTCCCAATAAGCACCAGTCAGCCGTGACGTGTCTTCAGTTCTGCAGAGGTCTGGTTCTGTCCAGCTCGGATGACGGGACGGTCAAACTCTGGGACCTGAAGACCGGAGCCTGGCTGAGGGACGTGGTTGCACTACAGAGCCGAGGATCAGGTGAGGACTTAAAAACATCCCTATTTACACCCTCACCTGTTCCTGAGAACCGAGTCATAACCAACAACACTTCCTCTTTTCTCAACAGGTGGCGTAGTTTGGCGAATCAGAGCGTCCGACACAAGGCTGGTGTGTGCAGCCGGCAGCAGGAACGGGACGGAGGAGACCAAACTGCTGGTTCTGGACTTTGACTTGGACGAGGGGAAGAAAGAGTCCGAGTGAAGCGGACACCGTGATGTCATCAAAAGGGGACAGAACATTTTTCCCACAAGAGAACAATGGGAGTTTTTAAAAGGACCAAAGTAGTGTTGTTTGGATGGTCCCCTAATCGTCACATAGACAGGAATGGATGTGACACACAGGTCCTGATGTCATGTGTTGATTGGTTGGTCCCCTAATCGTCACATAGACAGGAATGGATGTGACACACACGTCCTGATTGGCCAGAGGCTGGAAGGACAGTCATCCCCTTCAACATGGATACCACACGTGGAAGATTTGGGGGAGGGGAAAAACAGTTCAAGGCATATATGGATGCAAAACAAGATGGCCGCCACAATTAAGTTGGAATGATGTAATCAAAAAGTCCTTCCAACGGGGCGACAACTGAATGTTTTTGACTCTATGAGGGACAGAAGCGTGGATGTAAATTGTTTCTACGACAACAGAGAATGTTGACAAACAAAATGATTAAAGTTGCTTAAAAGAGCAAACGACAGATTTCAGCGACGATAGCTGAAACGATGGATCCAACTGAAGGGTGGTTGACATGTGCATTGACTTATTTTGCTGCTGAATTAATGAGGAAGTCAATGTTGCTGTTTAAACAAACCAATTAAAATGAACCAAATGTTGAAGGCGGGAGACACACGGGGCAACTTTTCGAGGCAACAAAGACGAGCAACGTTCAGAGAATCACGTTCAGTCAGTATTGTTTTCACACCAGAAGTCATCTTGCCAGATTTCATTCGTTTTTTTTGTGTCTTTTTTTCTCCATAGTTGCTCGTTTTGTTGCCTCTTAATGTCCTCGGTGTGTTTCAGCCGTGCAGTACTGTAACATGTGTAGAGTCTGGAGTCGCCGACGGAGCAGAAACGTCATCTAAGCCGTTGAAATGTGTAAAATCAGCTGGTGAATAAGGTGGAATAAAAAGTCTCCAGCCCAGCAGAAGCTAAACTGTATAATCCAGACGGAACCAGAGCCTCACGTCTACAAGAGTCAGAACTACTTCACTCGCTTTGATTCAAGCTTCGCCGGAAAACAAACAGATTTGAAAGCAGAGGAGAATTCAAACTGTTCAACACATTAACTGAACACTAATCCACTCACAGACCCACGCTTTAACGATTTAAGATTTTACACGTAATGCAAATCCTCCGACTGCGTGTTCCTGCCAAAAGTGAAAGCAGAAAGTGACGAGATGCGTTTTTAATCGCCGCCGGGGTCTGACAGTGGAGGACATTTTGACTTTTCACTGCGATGGCTGCGTTCAGTTTTTCACGCCATGACAAGTCAAAATAACTGCGGTCAAAAAAAGACCTTTAAATGCTTTACTGAACGATTAATGAATCACAGAATCAACTCTCTGTTAGATGTGAACAATCGTCATTTACTTAAAACTTGATCAACATTCCCTTTAATTCGTAAATTAGTAAAAATCTGAAAAGATCGGTAAAAAAAATCATGTTTTTAATGAACGAACTTAATGTTTTCTACTCATTAACTCCTTTTTTATGGGATTTCTGATCTATTTTTGCCCGTTAATTAACTTAAATATGCAGAAAATGTACAAAAAGACCTAAAAACTCCTTAAATGTGATTTTTAGAAGATTCTTTTTCTCAGTTGTTGAAATCTAAAAACCAAAATCACTGAAATTGAATCTAAATTTTGAATTTCAAAGGTTTCATCTTCAGTATTTTTACTCTAAAAACCCTTTTGTTTGTTTTTTTAGGACTGCACTAAATAATAATCGTCTATATCAAATCTTTTCCTGATTTTTTTTGTTTATAAAATGTCACAAAAATTCAAAAACATTAAATTTTGACTTTTTTTTAACATATTACTCAAAACAAACTCTTCCTGACATCCACGTTGAATCAACATGGCAGCTCAGTTTATTTAATCGTCTTTTCACAGACAAAAAAAAGCGATTTAATAAGTTTGTCCTTTCTGTGTTTCCGTAGTAACCTTACAGTCTTGTGTTAATCTCCAAAGGGGTCAATCCTCAGCCTCGAAAATAATAAATAAAATATATATAAATAATATAAAACAACTCCCTTTAGATATTAATCCGATAAGCTGTTGTTGCCAGGCAACACCTCCAGCCAATAAGCAGAGATTTGGGTGATGTTTCCCCCGGCAACAAGTGGTATTTCAGTCTGAGCTCTTCCCTTCTTTTTGTTCTTTTCGGCGTTGTTGACCTTTGCAGGTGTGAAGCTCTGATGATGTCATCGTGTAAAATAGTGTAAATACGAAGAGGATGTAAATATTCAGCTTTTTATAAAAGAGAACAGAAAATATTGTGAATGAAAAGAGATCAATAAAGATGAGTTTTATAAAATGTTGAGTGTTTGACTTTTTCATTCTCACAGTGAAGATGAAACGCTGAGGAACAAAGTCTGAATATTTCTCCTGTTAAAGCTTTGAGTAGCAGTACCGCCGAGGTCGACCAGCGGCACCTGGCACGTGGAGGTGCCGGTGGTCTGCCGGCAGGGGGCCACCGCCCTCCACCACTCATATTTTACTCCAGAATCACCAATCTTCCACCACCATGATTCGTCTCATCAAGACCGCCACTGAGGCTATTTTCCACGTCACTACTGTGATGAGAAGGAAAACGTCTCTTTCTAAAAAGACAACATTCATAATTTGATTTTTATCCCTCAGTTACGGCTGAAACCTTCCCGGTGTTAAAATCCTGTTTTATCCTCAAGTTTTATTTTATTTTTGAACACAGACACTCAAATAGACATCTTCATATGTAAAATACAAAGTAGTTGCCATGCATAAAGGTTTCTAGCCTTGGCTAATTTGCAACCTCTGTTTTGGCTGTCAGGAAAACAGAAGCATATGAACGGTATAGATAATGGATGGATCATTAAAATGAAGGATGAGTGTTGAGATAGAATGAATGGTGAGGTTTGTTTTTACTTTTTCTCCTTTATTAAATCAGCCGAAGAGAGACAGGAAGCAAAGGGCTGAGGCCGGACTCGAACCATTGGCCGCTGCGACGAGGACCACAGCCTCCATGCGTGGAGCGTGCGACATAACGGCGCCCGCATGATGAGTTTGATAAGTGAATTAATAGTTGGATGAATTGCAGGTCAGAAAATATTCTGAATCAGGAGCTGAAGTGGAAAAAAAACAGAGTCTGTGTCTGAATGTAAATCAGGCTGCAGAAATACAACTCTGTGTTTCTGCAGCCTGTTTGGCCCAGAAACTCACGAGGAGGTTGCTATGGTAACATTGCCGAGGGGGGACTAAACTTCACCGACTTCAGAGGCGAATTCCCAGAAAAATACCTGCAAGCACACGCGCATCAGTATCCTCGGGAAAAAGGACGCACGGTGGGAAAAGTTAAAGAAACTCAGTTTATTATCCAAACGTGGAGAGCTGAGGAAGGTTCTGAGATCTAAAAGTACCAACACTGCAAAGAAATACTTCAAGTACGTGTTTAACTCGGGTACAAACATCATAGTGTTACACTTCACCCATAGGTGGCGCTGTGGGGGCAAACAAATGACCCAAAACAGATAGCACCATAAAAAAGGTTAAAACCACAGGATCTAGTGTGTGTGTGTGTGTGTGTGTGTGTGTGTGTGTGTGTGTGTGTGTGTGTGTGTGTGTGTGTGTGTGTGTGTGTGTGTGTGTGTGTGTGTGTGTGTGTGTGTGTGTGTGTGTGTGTGCAGTTAAGCTGCTGGCAAGGGACTGAAAAACACCTCTCATCTATTACCCATGAGGCTTTGCAGCTTGTTGACAGCACAATAGTAAGTCCCATCAGGGCCATTACACACACACACACACACACACACACACACACACACACACACACACACACACACACACACACACACATACATAAGTATGTAATTGATGCATCCAGAAGTTTCTGCAGAACACAAAGGGTTCCTACACTTAGAGTGCAGATGGTGTAAAGCAATACATTTATGGGGAGCAGGTAGCTCTCCATCTACAGAGGCTGTAGTCCTCAAAGCGGACGGCCTGGGTTCAAATCCGACCTGTGGCTCCTTTCCTGCATGTTATTACCCTCTCTCTCTCTCTCTCTCTCTTTCTCTCTCTCTCTCTCTCTCTCTCTCTCCTCTGACTCTACTGTCCTATCCAGTGTTGCCAGATGTACAGTAACTATTTGTACCGTAACTTTGCCCTCTGTTCTATGGAGGATCAATAATTGCAGAAAAGGCCAAATGTACGATAATTTCAATTTCCCCTGAACTAAACAATGAACCTGATGCCCTGCTCACGTCTGCAGTTCGTTTTGCCTGACAGACTGAAGGAAAACACGTCACAGCAACTTAAGATGCTACTAGCTCGGCTACACAGCGGCTGGAGACGGAGCAGTTTTCTAACAATCGACACTTTAATAGTTTGTTCTATTAAAGACCTGAAATAAATACGTGTTTTTTATGTCTTTTTGTTAATCTTCTTTGTTGCTGAATTTAAAACAAACTTTCTCCACATCTTAAAGTTTCTTACATTTCTCCTTAGAAGAGACCAAAGTTGTTGTTTTTGTACCGGGCTGTAAACATGTTTACTGTTTACATGTTTTGAGTTAAATGGGGATCGGCTCACAGTTGGAGCCGGCCTCTAGTGGCCATTTGAGGAACTGCAGTTTTTTGACATTAATGCCTCGTGTCCCCGCCCTTTAGGTCGCCACTGTGATAGGTGATGTACAGGGTATTTATAATTCATGAATGTGTCATTATAATGAACCAGTACAAGATATTTTGATAGAAAATACATTAAATCATTAACACACACACACACACACACACACACACACACACACACAGCTTGACATACATAATCAACTCTCTGACAAAACATAGGCTACACACACATGCATCATCCAAAAGAAGCAGCTCTGAAAATCTGTGTGTGTGTGTGTGTGTGTGTGTGTGTGTGTTGGCAGCCAAATTGAATCTTGAGTCCTGAAGTGGACGGAGTTTAATCCAGATTAAGTGTGTTTACTGGGTGATACAGACACACACACACACAAACACACACACACAGATCAATCTCTGTAATTCAACTAAAAGCAGAGCAACCCGTATTGGCTGAAGTGGTTTCAGTTACGGCAAACAGACTCGGTCTCTGTCCCTCTGTTTCTCTCTTTGTGGATATTTATTCTTTAAACTTTAAAGATACCTGGGAGCCGGTGGTGTCCATCCATCCATCCATCCATCCATCCATCTATCTATCTATCTATCTATCTATCTATCTATCTATCTATCTATCTATCCGTCTATCTGGCTCCCTCTAGTGGCCTGGCTGTATAAGTGGGATATACAGCAGCTCATGGTGAAACCTCAGAGACTCAGAGAGGCGGAGATAGATTTGTGTTTCTCAGAGTTACTTTAGTGTCCTTTAAAAAAGCAGAGGGTTGAATACACGATAAAGCTGTTTTAGATGTTAAACTTTAGTTGCCTTACCCTTGAGCAAGGCACCGAACCCCCCTACCAGCTCATACAGCAAGGGACATGTTCAACTCATTTTCCATCACTTAGACAACAATAGTAGACGTACTTTGAAACCACAAGAAGTTAGGTTGGTGGGGTCAAATCTCGCCAAGGAGACCTAGTATCAGGAAATACTGACTGCAAGCGAGGTCTGACTCGACCTGTAAACAACCGTGTCAAAATAAATGTGCTACTTTCTTTGTCAGGATGCTGTTATGTAGAAAAAAAACTGTAATAACAACTAAAAAGATCCTTTAGCCTCCAATCTCACACAGGGTCTAAAACTGCCTCATTTCCCTCTTCCATTCGTTAAAAGTCACAACGTGGCCGCCATGTTGCTCTGAAACAGATTTAAGAGAATATCAGTAAAGAATCTCATCAGGAGAAAATCTGCAGGTGAAGCAGTTTGGGTTTTAAAGGACTGTTATATAACTCTGACCCCTAGTGTTTAAAATGGGTACTGCAGTCGGTACTGGAGTGTCAGAGTTTGTTTGATTCTTACAGCTCTCGTGTTTCATATCTTTAAATATATTTGGAGTAAAGATCAGCAGCTTTATTTTAAAAATTCAATATTTTATTTAAAAAAACATTTAATAAACTTTAATGATGAGCAGCGTCACACTGATCCGTTCTGTAATCATGACTCTGCATCCTGTCAGATCAGTCTGTGTCATTTTTTCTGGATATTTTTTTGTATTCCAAAACTTTCCAGGACAGGTCGGTCTCTCGTCAGTGCAGATCACCTGATGGTGCGGTACATCATGAAGTCGACCGTGGTGCATCGTGGGAACTTCCCGATGGAGCTCTCCTCCACGGGCGTGTAGACTTTGATCTGACGCATGTGTGTGTCTCGGCCGTTCTGGTGGTTGGCCAGCACGGCGATCTGGATCATGAAGGTGCTGATCGGCTCGTTTGTGCGCTGAAAACACACAAATACAAACTTTCGCTCATCTTTCACGACTTTCTGCCAAAAAATACAACAATTACATAAACTGTCAATCAAATTCACTACCTGGTTAAATAACATGGCTGAGATTTCTGTCACATTTTCATCTCACTGAACCACCATGATGGAAGTCCTAATCTATATTTAAAAATCTGGTATCGTGACGATCCTTCTAAGAAAATGTCTAAAGTGAAATAAAGACACAAGTTTCCAACCTGATTCAACAGAGAGATGTGAATCCATCCACTGGGCTCCACCATCTCTAGCTGCTGCAGAGAGGAAGAAGAGGAGGAGGGGGACGGTGAGATGAAAGATAGTTTCAGTCATTTTAAAACTCTGTGATTAACATCAGTCTGAAATAACATCGTTATGATGTGGTACCCGGATCTCCTGTAAGTTGTGGAAGTTGTTGCCCACTCTGACGGAGATCTTACTCGGCGTGTAGCTCTCGTCTGACTTATAATCGGCATAAATACACAACATCTTCACTGTTGTTCTCCTCCTAAACAAAATAAAGACGGATGATTAATGAGCAGAACAACATACAGGAAGGAGCATAAACTGAAATTAAAAATGTCATCAGGAGCATCTTAATAAGAAACATGCACATTTATATACAACACTCATGTTGATGAGTAGAGAAGGTCTGACAGACTTCAATACCTGAACTGAATGTTGACTAAATGAGGCTGAGATCCGTCTGACTGCCAGTACGTCTCCAGGTTGTCGTCTCTCAGCTGATCCACCCCGAAACCTGGACACGGGTCGACAAACAGAGGTCAAATGACATCAGATGGCATTCAAACACTCAACAGACATAAGACTTTGTTTGTTTGGGGCTCACCTGGTTTACAGGAGGAGAGGGACCACACTGCCTGGGAGCCGATCTCTCGGACGGTCCCTGTCCGCTCCAACTGCTTCGGGTCGGCGCCCGGCGGTGTCTTGCTTGGTGTGGCCATCCTTCAGCAACGGAATTAGACAGAAAACACAAGTTAGGTAATAAGAAGACAGCAATCTCAAACCAAACCTCCTTTGACTTTCTACAAATTTAAATTTTGATTGCTTATATTAAGGTATTAATTAATAATAGAATCTGAATCAAGCTCTGGTGTTGATAAATATCACCAAAAAAGATATTTGGTATGTAAATGATTAGGGTTGTAAAGATTAATCGTAAAATCGTGATAAATCGATTCAAAGGTGTCGAGGTTCACATCGGTACTCTGAAAAATGAATCTCAATAATATGGTGAGCGTCAGCAGCTGCAGAGCAAGATTTAGAAATTGAGGACGCACCACCGTCTTTTAAATCGGAGGTGTGGAAGCATTTTGGCTTCAAGACAGAAAATGAAAGAGGTGAGAAGATAACAGACGAGACAAAAACTGTGTGACAATATTACAAGAAGACAGAGAACTACACAAATAGCACAACCAACATGATGCAGCATTTAATCAACACCACAACGAGAAGCTCCAATCACCTCCCCTTGTTGAGAGAATAAAAACATTGACAACAAGCGGGTTAGCAGCTCCTAAAGGAATCTGTTTCACTCATTATTTGTCTACAGTCTCATTTTGTAAAATAAATCGTGAAAGAATCGTATCGTGAATCGTATCGCAAGTTTAGTGAATCGTCCCTATAATGACACATGTTGTCATAAGCTAGCTTCTCCTCAGGGTCCATCAGTATCTAGCCAAACTAGCTTTAAGTTTCTAACATTTTAAACTTTAATCGGATATAAAAAGTTGTTAAATAATGGTAGAATCTTAATAAAGGTCTTAAGTGAACATCTAGCCTTTAGGGAAATAATCGGCTAATAAATGAAACGTACAGCTACATGCTATTTTGCTAAAAGTCGCATTATGTGTCAAATTTGAGGTGAATACTTCTAAGGTTTCAGACGGAGTGTGTTAAAAGAGGGAAACTCAGGGACTATCGGAGCCATTAGTCATTTACAATGGGTGAAAAGCCGAAGATTAGGTTCAAACAATTAGTCTTAACTCGTGTAATTAAACGCATTTAACGTCATTACACTGAATAAAATGAAAAACACGTTAAACGGAGTTTGGTTTGGAGCTCCAGTTAGCTGCTAAAAGCTAACATTTCTCACCTTTAGACCTCCTGAAAGCTTCTGTAACTTAAGTTAACGGTATAAATATGGTTACAACTTACTGCAGATGTCGATTTGAGTTCCCTAAATGTTAACAGAAGCTGTTTGAGGAAAGAAAAAAGGGCTTAAATCTGCTTTGTTTTGGTACAGACAGTTCGAAACTCCCACTTCTCAACTGTTAGTCGCATCTTAGTGACGTCACGAAAACCCCGTCGCACGTTGTGTGCGTCGCTCCCGCCATCTTTCCAGCCGGCTTCCAGGAGAGGAACACGTTGCTGGGGGAAAAAAAAGAAGTTTCACCCTGAAATATTTGTGTGTGAACGTCGTTTCTTGTCTGTTTTCATTCAAGGCGAGTTAAGGGAGCAGACTAAGGGTGAGTATTGAACCTAGCGCTTCGTATTTTGTTTATTTTGTGGTCATGTCCCCCTTCACCTAGCAGCTGTCAAAGTGCGTGGCCTCCGCTGCTAACGTTAAGCTAACTGTTAGCCTCAGCTGCTTCACAGGTGGGATTTAGCTTCAGGTGAGCTTTCTATATCAACAATATGAGGACACAGGTAGAGCTGGTTGAACGTTTTACAGCTTAGTTTGAAACGTCTGCTGTTACATGCGGAGATGTGACGTTTTCTCACTTAGCCGAAAGATGCAATTCCAGATTCCGTTTAAAAATATGATAATTAAAAGTGTTTTCGCCTTAAAACTTAAAAATACGTATCTGAGGTCCCTGTCTGAGATGTCATTTCAGTATTAATGACTGTCGGGCTAATTCGGGTTATGAATGGGACACAGATCTGCAGGTTATTTGAGGACAACTCCAACTTTGGTGCTCGACACCGCCCGTCATGTTGCGCAGCTACGTTAGGATAATATCCAGATAATTACAGATTAATCTTCACTTTTATTCATAAATGTTTCCCCTGATATGGTAGCTGTATTTCAGGTGTAACAGCGAACACAAATACGGTGTAAAAAGGCCTTTAACACGCGTCGTATCAGGCTTGTACGTTAAGTTGTGGTGCGACAATAAAAGGCCAGAGTTTTAAATGGAGTCTGGTGTGACTCACTCTCATTACAAAAGACTGCAAAGCGCTTACTGGACTGGTTTGCAGCGGCTTGATCTGCGTCAGTTCATCCTCCTGAGGCCTGAAGTGGAAATCCTTCAAAGCAGGATGAGAATTTAAGCCAGAAAACATGAAACTTGTGATGCAGTCAGAAACACAGAGGGGCTGTTATAGTGCTGTAAGGGTAATTATAGAGATATGGCAGTGATATCAGAATCTCAAGATACGATAATACCTCGACGTGGTACGATGTTTATTGTGATACTAGTGTCTACTATTCTCTGAATCCTTCGTTGCCACGGAAAAGGCTTGCAAGTCATCAGCCCTTTTCAGACTGCTTTTATTTTAGTGCCATAGCTAATCTCAGCCGTCATCACGTCTTTGTACGTTCACATTGATACAGTGATGGCGTAATATTGTTGTCCCAGTCTGTGAATTCACCTTGCGTGGAGCTCCACATTCACACACTGTCAGACTTGCACTGCACTCCCCCGCTGGCTCAGCTGATACTGTCTCGCCTCTGTAACGCCTCTGTTACTACCTCCCATGACGGTACGGGAGGGATTACTTCGTCCCCCCATTACGCCTCGGCGAAATGTAAAGATTGAAGGCGAAACACCACAGGGTTGTAAATGAGATAAATTAAACGAAGAAGAAAAACGGGACGCAGTAAACAAAGCGCAACAATGGACGTTGGTCCGTCACCTTTTCTCCTTTCTTGACATGTGGAAACCGAAATGCTTCGGCACGTCAGATTTAAAAGCCGCTGCAGCATTCCCCGATTTAACATCGTTTATGTATTCACTCTCTGATTACGTCGCTGTACTAAATCTGAAGCAGCGAGCACAAAGGATGATGGGCACACATGATGGTCTCTGTAGTCCCCACTTCTCTCCGCTCCACTGCGGCTTGAACAAAACTAACTCGTTTGCTGCCTGCTGTTTATGTTAAAGGCTGTGTGTTTTATGTTATTAATGAATGAGATGCTTCAGCAGAGACGACACAGCGGTGTTACAATAACCTTTAATTTAATTCTCATCTCCAAATTTAATCAACGGCTCCCCCAGTTTCCCTTCAGATCGTCCGCCTAAACATGAGTTTGCTCACTGCTTGTTTCTTCAGCTCCACAGGTGCTAGCGTCCGTCATTCCAGCCCTCCAACATGGCGGATAAAAACACCAGGATCGCCATCGTCAACCACGACAAATGCAAACCTAAGAAATGTCGTCAGGAGTGCAAGAAGAGCTGCCCGGTGGTGCGCATGGGTGAGTGGACGTGAACACAGAAAGTTTTTAATGCCAGAAAACCACGAAATAAGACAAAACTGACCACGAAACAACAACGTGTGTGTTTGCAGGTAAGCTGTGTATCGAGGTGACTCCTCAGAGTAAGATCGTGTGGATCTCAGAGTCTCTGTGTATAGGCTGCGGCATCTGCATCAAGGTAAACCTGACGACCGACTGTTGTTGATAAAGAAGAATTAACGACTAACTACAGATGGTGATGATGAAGAGATACGTTTCGACATCTCGGTGTCCTCTGACGCTGATTTTTTATTTTTGTAGAAATGTCCGTTCGGCGCGTTGTCGATCGTCAACCTGCCCAGCAACCTGGAGAAGGAGACCACACACAGATACTGCGCCAACTCCTTCAAACTGCACCGGTACGATGCTGAAACTCTTTTTTTCTTTTTTTTATTCGTGTAGATCGTTGAGCGTGACTTCCAGAGAGTGAGAACACTTTGTGAGGATGGAAAAGAGTTCAAGTCACAGAAACACTTTGTGTGTCAACACTCTGGAAAAGAGTTCATGATTATTTGTTACGTTAACGTCTTGTAGTGTCTTCTGATTTGGAGTTGTCTTTGTCGACTCTTTAGAGAGACCCGAGCGTATGTTTGATCCTCTGGTTGGAGTTTATGCAGCTGATCATTTTGTTCACGCTGAACTCTTTTAAGTGCAATGGAATACTTTTCCTTGTTATTATTGCTTAACATAAATACGGAGAATTTAATTTTGGGGTTTTAAATGACTACAGCGATGTAACAAAAAGGGATCCTTTCTCTGATGTTGTTAGACACTTAGACCAACACTTATCAACAACTTGTAGAGGACGCTCTTGGATCGATCAAGAATAACACTCACAAGTTACTCATCTAATATTTGTACAAACCTGTGTGTGTGTGCAGGCTGCCTATCCCTCGGCCCGGCGAGGTTCTGGGTTTGGTGGGGACCAACGGAATCGGCAAGTCCACAGCTCTGAAGATCCTGGCTGGAAAACAGAAACCCAACCTGGGAAAATTCGATGTGAGTGTTTAAACCTGGCCCTGCTGTGAAAGCGGTCGTGTTTCTTTAGAGCTGATGTGCTGAGAGTGATTGTCTGCTCGGGCTGGCGCTGCACTGACGAGATAAACGTGGGTGTGGCTGCTCACAGCTGCCTCCTGATGAACCATCACTCAGATTATCAAACCTTTTAGACTCTGTAGACCTGATAAAACCACCTCTGGTTATACATTAAACTATTGTTACCATGGTGACATAACTTTGTACAAAATCATTATTTTAACAACCAAAGTGACAAATGTAACTCATCTACAGCTGGTTCATTAGTGATGAACTTTACAGGATCAACTAAAGCCCCGTTTCCATCAAGCGGTGCAGGTTTGGTTCAGTACAGTTTGGTAAACCCTGATCCTGCTCTCGTGTCCACAGCCTCCCTTACTGCAAATGTCCACATAGTCTGTGTGCGCCAACGTCTGTCAGGGGTAAAAGGGTCAAGGTTTCTTGATTAGTACCCAAAGTATGTCACGGGAAGTGACGATTCTTTCTACCAATGAACGGACTGCAGTGTGTCTAACTCCAACCTTTAGAGTCGGATCGGTACTCTTGGCAACCCAACAGGAAACCAAAACAGTGGGACTGTACAGATCAGTTATTTTGGTACCATTCACAACTTTTACCAGACCGCTTGGTGGAAACGGGAGCTTACGATCAGGGTCAAGTCCTCCACCTCTACTCTGATTATAAACTGTACGTGCTGTATGTTTCCAGAATCCTCCAGACTGGCAGGAGATCTTGACCTACTTCAGAGGTTCTGAGCTGCAGAATTATTTCACCAAAATCCTGGAGGACGACCTGCGGGCCATCGTCAAACCGCAGTACGTCGACCAGATCCCAAAGACCGTCAAGGTAAACGCAAAAAACAGTTTCGACCCTTCATGTTGTTGTTGTTGTTTTCAAAACGATGGCGTGTAACTCCTCATGTCTGCCTGCAGGGGTCGGTAGGGGCCATCCTGAGCAGGAAAGACGACACAGACACACAGGACCTCGTCTGCAGGCAGCTCGGTAAGCACACACGCACCGCCGGTGTAGTGTGACACGGCTCCTCCTACGAGATGTTGATACTGTGCTTGTTTACATCTGGGTGGTAGAGCGAGGAGAGCGGGACAATGAACCGGAGAAATATGTTATTTATGAATTTATCTGTAGTAACATTAAAACACATCAGATATGATATGTCGCCGTCTTTGATTTGGTCGGTTGATTTTCTGTGGCTGTGTTCTGATTGGTTGTTTTGTCTGATGTCGCCGGGCAGATCTGAGTCACCTGCGGGAGAGAAACGTCGAGGATCTGTCCGGAGGAGAGCTGCAGCGGTTCGCCTGCGCCGTCGTCTGCATCCAGAGAGCCGACATGTAAGGCAACGACAACCTTTCGAGATATTAACTGACCTTTGACCCCTCTGTCCTGTCACACTGACGGCCGCTGTTTCCCCGTTTCTCTGCTGCAGCTTCATGTTCGACGAGCCGTCCAGTTACCTGGATGTGAAACAGAGGCTGAAGGCCGCCATCACCATCCGCTCGCTCATCACACCGGACAGGTAAACAAAAAAATAAGTCAATGTAAATAATCACAAAAATAAAATAAACCGTGCCGGAGAGATAAAGCTGTCGTATTATCAGGTGCTTTATTTTGAAAGGTGTTCCTGTCTTTGTCAGGTACATTATTGTGGTGGAACACGACCTGAGCGTGCTGGATTACCTGTCGGACTTCATCTGCTGTCTGTACGGAGTCCCCAGCGCCTACGGAGTCGTCACCATGCCCTTCAGCGTCAGAGAGGGTAACGCTACACTGAACTAGAATCGGACCAATCAGATCCAGAGAGTCGCGTATCAAACTGAATCCCAAAAACTAGTCGTCATGGTGATGTGAACATTTCTCAATCGAAATCAAACTCTTGTTCATTTCTTCAGGTATCAACATCTTCCTGGACGGTTACGTTCCCACGGAGAATCTCAGGTTTCGAGAGACCTCGTTGGTCTTTAAGGTCGCGGAGACGGCCAATGAGGAGGAGGTGAAGAGGCTCAGGCACTACCAGGTCGGTCCTCGTAATCCTCAATCTTCACGTCTGTTTTGATGTGTTGCACCAAAGGCGAAGTTTGATCACAAAGAGGTCAATCACGAGGTCACAATCCTGCGTTGAAAGAAAATGGTGATACACTGATAGGAAAATAAACCTTATGGCGTGCACTAGTGATGTAGTAAAGACCACGTTAACCAAGACCAAGACATACCCGAGACCAGAGTTCTCCGAGTTAAGACCATAAATATCACAGAAACCACAGTAATGTGGACAACTAGCCTCTCAGTGGTGGTCTTGATTTAAAGTCCACCCAGTCTGAGACCGAGACAAGACCGAGTTGAAATGCTTTCAAGGCGAGACCAAGACCTTCAAAAAGGAGTCTCGAGACCGGTCTCTAGACCAAGACCAATTTCGAGCACTACAACACTAGCGTGCACTAAAATGAAAGACTCCCCACGTAGAGTCAAAGAGTGACCAGCTGAGGTAGGCAGCACGACTCGCAGGCTGTTCGACCACCGTACTGTAGCTAGTAGGAGTTCAAACGCCACGAAGCGAAAACAGACGGAACTAAAAGAGCGACACAGCTGCACGTAGTCGACTTTGATTGACACGATAAAAATCGTTCACAATCTTTTACTCTTTATTAAAACAGCTTCTAGATTTCAGTAAAGGAGACTACATGTGTGGGGCGCCGATAGCCTAGCAGTTATGACGCACGCCCCATGTATGGAGGCTGTGGTCCTCGTCACAGCGGCCGTGGGTTTGGATCCGACCTCGGCCCTTTGCTGTGTGTCATCCCCCGCTCTCTCTCCTCCCAACGTTTCCTGTCTCTCTTCAGCTGTCAGGCAAAAACGACATTCAGAATATTTAAAAAAGACTCCATGTGTTTGGTGTTTGTCATCACGCTGGTCGCTCCTCGTCTGTCTGAGGCGCGGTCAAACGCCACTTATCGCTTGTAAATCCTAATACGAACCGACCAGGGATCAGCTGTGATCCGTCTCGCCACTCGCTGCCACACAAACGATTTTAAAAATGGCGAGGGCTTCTACTGAGATTAAAGTCGTGTTCAACATCAGACTCCGTCGTGATCGCTCACTGCTCTGCATCTATGTGCTGACATCACCCGTTTTCACCTCCACGAGAAGTATCGTGACGTTTTAGTATCGCGAGGCACGAGATCTCGCCACGCAGCTTGTGATGCATGATGGGATATATTGTTTGGTTGGTGACATCACTACTTTTCACAATGCATTGTGGGATACAATGAGTGCACCATATAGGGAGCAGTGTGTGATTTCAGACGCAGCGTTTATGTTTTAGTTTGAAGGTACGAGCCGACGATTGACTTCCTGTTTGTTGTTTAGTATCCGAACATGGGGAAGCAGTTGGGCGAGTTCTCGCTGGACATCAAAGAAGGAGAGTTCTCGGACTCTGAGATCATGGTGATGCTGGGAGAGAACGGTGTGTTCATATTTTATTCATGTTTTTAAAGGTCCAATCAGTGCGATGTGTAGAGACTGAAATGATAAAGTGAGCTTACTCAGAGGAGGGGGGCGTGGGGAGACAGCTCTCACTTTATTTCTTTGATGTTTTTGTCTGCAGGAACGGGGAAGACCACTTTCATCAGGATGTTGGCTGGAGCGCTGAAATCAGACGATGGAGGTGAGTCATACACGCACAGAAACACTTGCACACTCACACACACACACACAGGAACACACTCTCACCTGTGTTGTGTTTCAGGTGAGGTTCCCCTCCTGTGCGTCAGCTACAAACCTCAGACCATCAGCCCCAAGTTCAAGGTCGGTTCAGCGTTTATTCGTCGATCGTTCGAATTATGAGACGAAGGAAATCCCTGAAGGAGTAACGTGTGTGTGTGTGTGTGTGTGTTTGTTTACAGGGCAGTGTGAGATCTCTGCTGCACGAGAAGATCAGAGATGCGTACACACACCCTCAGTTCATCACCGACGTCATGAAGCCGATGCAGATCGAGAGCATCATCGACCAGGACGTAAGACACACGCACACCGACTAGAAGACACACAACTTCACACACACACAGACAAATACGCACAGCATATGGACACACTCATTTACACATTTGCAAAGAGTCCCAGACACAAAACAAAAACACATTTAAAGAAACCACACACAAAATGTTGTGCTCACACAAGTTCCCAAAACACACACGGACATGCACACACAATCAGTGCAACACAAGCACAGACACACAAACCAAAAACATTTGCACGCACACAGACACAAAAACACACACTGACATCAGATATAAAAATCATAGAAGCATTTGCACATGCGCATACACACACACACACACACACATGTCAGACAGAAACACGTAAACACTCAGGACACGCTGACGCCCCCTCTCCCCCTCCTCCCCCCTCAGGTGCAGAACCTCTCTGGTGGAGAGCTGCAGAGAGTCGCTCTCACTCTGTGTTTGGGGAAACCGGCCGACGTTTATCTGATCGACGAGCCGTCGGCGTACCTCGACTCTGAGCAGAGATTGATGGCCGCCAGAGTCATCAAGAGGTCAGAGAGAGAGAGGCGCCACTTGCCCATTTTTACTCCCAAGTTTCTCCGTCACCTCCTTTCTCTCTTCTTTTACTTCTTCATCTATTAAAAACATTTCCAGCCTCACTTTTCCATTAAACTCCGGCATCAACTGAGTGTGCGTTTTTTCAGGTACATCCTCCACGCTAAGAAGACGGCGTTTGTGGTGGAGCACGACTTCATCATGGCGACGTACCTCGCCGACAGAGTCATCGTGTTCGACGGGATTCCCTCCAAGTGCACCGCGGCCAACACGTGAGACACAGGAACATTTCTAAAAGAATAAATCTGTACATAAACTTTAAAAGGAGAAACGAGCACGTTGATAAATGTTTCGTCCTCTCAGTCCTCAGAGTCTGCTCGCCGGGATGAACCGCTTCCTGTCGCTGCTCGAGATCACGTTCAGGAGAGACCCGAACAACTTCAGGCCGAGAATCAACAAACTCAACTCCATCAAGGTACAAACACGCACATTAAACACACAAACGTGGAGACACGGAATGAGTGATGCCAATAACATACGAATAACTTCACATTAAGCTTAAAGATAAAAAAGGAAGGGAGGGACTCTGCAGCTGATACGATAACTTACGGCGTTTTCACACCTAATCTGTTAAAACAAACTTCAGTCCGTTTGCGTTCGTGTGAAAGCTGTCAATCAAACCCTGGTGTGGACCAAACAACCACAGAGAGACCGCTTGAAACGAGGGTCTCTGTCCGCTTGATTCAGACTCTGGTGCAGTTTTTAGTAAGAATATGAACCGACCTTGATCTGAGCTACCTGCAGGAAGTAACCACGTGGTCCCTCTCTGTTCATCATTACTGATCATGTGATGAAGACCACAAACCGAGGGGTTGTTTATACATGGGGGGGGCTGGTGTCCTCCAGGCTGGCAGACTGGGATTTGAGTCCGACCTGTGGCTCCCTCCCCAATTTCTAATTCTATCCACTATCCTGTGTCTAAATCAAGGCCACAAAATAAACCTTGAAAAGAAAGACTACATGTTAAAGTTTCTGTTATCGACCGATGTGTTCAATAAAGTTTGGTTTCCACTGAATCATTGACCGTCGTGTTTTGTTTCCTCTCAGGACACTGAACAGAAGAAGAGCGGCAACTATTTCTTCCTGGACGACTAAAAACGACTTCTCGCGAGACCGACCGTGGCGTCCTGTGAGGCGTTCAGGAGCCCTCATCACAGTCCGAGCGCAGTCCTCATCATTTACCACGAGAACAAGCGGGCTGCGTTCAACAAACATGTTAACATCATAAAGAGAGAATAAATAAACATCAGCCTTTGTGTACCGGGCTGCGTTCAATAGCCAGCAGACATGTTGTGAAACATTTTGAAATAAAAGTTCATGGCTTCTCTTCTGTGTCGAGCCTGAACATACGAGGCTGCGTTCACACGACAGCAACATCGTGGAACATTACGCTGCGTATTTTAACACTCATGCATTTACAACAAGTGATAATAAACTGATGAAACCTGATGACCACGCTGCAGTTTCTTCTTTTATTTTAGTACGTTTGAGCCAATCATACTTTGATTATATTTATTTAGATGGATGTTTTAATTATTCAATATTTAAAGGTCTTTACACCCCGGACAACCACCAAGCCATCTCACTGGCTGCTGTAACCCTGTAAAAGCTCCGACCAATCACTGCGGCAGGTGAGAAGTAGTTCAGATAGAAGTGATTGTACCCGACCTAAAAAGCCTCTGCAACTCAATAGCAACAAAACTGAAGTTCTCCTGGTTGGTTCCAAATCCACTCTGGCCAGGTCCGAAATCTCTGCAATAACAACCGACAACTCCACTGTCCCTCCCTCCCCCCAAGTAAAGAGCCTGGGTCATCCTCGACAGCACTCTGTCCTTTGAAGCTTACATCAGTAACATCACTCGGTCAGCATATTTCCACCTGCACATCAACCGTCTCCGCCCGTCTCTCACACCCAACAGCACCGCCATCCTTGTCAGTACCCTGGTCACTTCCCGTATAGACTACTGCAACTCTCTCCTCTCCGGTGTACCTCTCAAGCTACTCCATAAACTTCAACTGGTCCAGAACTCAGCAGCCCGGATCATCACCAGAACCCCCTCCATAGACCACATCACTCCTGTCCTTCCAACAACTCCACTGGCTCCCTGTCAAATACCGCATTGATTTTAAAATTCTCCTTCTCACCTTCAAGGCTCTCCATAATCTCACACCTCCGTATCTTTCTGATCTCCTTCACACCTACACACCCACCCGGACCCTACGCTCTGCCTCCTCCATGCTCCTCACCACAGCGCCTTTCCGCCTTTCATCAATGGGGTCTCGAGCCTTCAGCCGCACAGCCACACAGCCCCCCGTCTCTGGAACTCTCTCCCACAATCCATCCGTGACATTAGCTCTCTCCCCACCTTCAAATCACAGCTCAAAACACCTTTTTAGATTATTCTGTCTGACCATACAATCCTTACTGTTGCTGTTTTTGTTTTTATGTTTTCATGTAGTTGATTGTGTTGATTTGCTCTAATGTAAGGTGACCTTGAGTGTCATGAAAGGCGCCCATAAATAAAATGTATTATTATTATCATGTTTCTAATAAGCTCCACGAGCAGAAACGTGCTCAAACTAGGATCAATATTGGAGATGCTTTTGAAAAATGGAGAGAGGTTAGAACGCAGAAAGGTTTACAGACCGATGCAGAGCTGGATAAACACTGAAGCTTCAGTGTCCACCACATGGTGACCTGCGTGAGCATCCACTCTAGAGAGGAGGGGGCGGGGGGAGACAGCTCTCTACAATGTTTAGAATTTAGACTGCAGTACCCATTTTAAACACTAGGTGTCAAAGTTACATATTGCTCCTTTAAAACTAAAAAAGTACATTACGTGACCTATTGCTACAAATATTTAGGACACTATTTACAAAACATCTATTTAGTATTGAGGTGAACATTTTGCTTAAACAGGTTATTCTATAAATTACCTGATTAAAAATAAATGAAATGAACCGTCTTTGGTGCAGGATCGTTTTGTACGAAGAGTTTTTGATGGATGTAGAAATAATTTCGTAACGACGATACAAGAATCCGGAAACTCTGATTAAAGAAAGAAAGAAACAGATTTAAGCAGCAGCATCTGAACCAAAGTTTTATTTATTCAACCGCATAGAAAAATCAACACAGACAACAAACAGCTTTTTGTTTTGTACAGCAGTGTTTCCCAAACTCAAGAAAAAAAAAGTATAACGTAAGGCACTGACTGAATCTCTAAAGTGTTCAAACAAAAGAAGGAAAGAAAAAACAAACCAGGTGAGAAGAAGAAATCAGACATTTACACTAAAGACATGAAACCAGCAGCAACAAGACACAAATAAAAAAAATAAGTGCACACAGCTTCAGATTATCTTTTCTCTGAGTTTCCTAAAGTCCTATTTACAGATTTTACGTTTTTAAAGCAGCAATCCTACTCAAAAAGCTGCTCTTGAGTTTCTGCTGTTTTAATCCTTTGTCCACGTCCTTGTTTTTAAGCTAACAGAAGCTTGTTTTTCTTTGCATAAATATGTGTAAATGTCATGCTAAGCGCTCATTATTTGTTCTACATTTGAGGGACGCTAAAAGTCTGAAATTTGAATTACCGATCAAAAAAAAGTTGTAAAATTTTTGGAAATTTGATGAGAAGTTAATTCTGCTCTTATGACTGAAAAGCTAACGATGTAGCTGTAGCCAGAGGCAATTAGCCTAGCTTAGCATAAAGAGTGCAAACCAAGGAAAACGGCTAGCTGAGCAATTCCTGACAGTAAGCAAAACATGTACAAGAAATACAGCTAGGTGGATTATGTTCTTTATCTACAAAGCTAGGCTAGCTGTTTGTCCAGTTTGTCTTTATGCTAAGCTAAGCCAGCCCTTTTCTGGCTTTACATTCATATTAGGCTTCACAAAAATCTCTCTTTGCATTAAAATAAAGGCAATGTTCACCATCTGCCCTTACAGACGCGTGTTTCTTTTTTTGCTTAAGTATGTGTAAATGTCAAACTCTTTACAGTGATGCTAAGCTATCGGCTGTTGTGTGCTCAAATGATGCTAGAGAGTCTGAAGTTTGACAATGGGCTTAAGAAATGGCACTAAAAATCCTAGAAATATTGTTCCATGAGAAGCTGATAGCACTCATATGTATGTCTGGTTAATATGCAGTGATGGTCTGAAGGAGTTAGCTTAGCTTAGCTTAAAAAATGAAAACAAGAAAACAGCTAGCCTGGCATGTAACCCCTAGAAGTAGTACACATTTTTGTTTCTACAATTCAGCCTGTTTAAAGTCACTGTGTAACTTTCATGAACTTCAAAGCTAACTGTTTCCTTCTATTTCAAGTCTTTAAGCTAACGTAAGCTAACCTGTTTTTGGCACAAGCTTCATATTTAGCTCTAACACCCTAGAGTGGTGTCAAGTTCTTCAGGAAATTCTTACTAATCCTTTAAAAGAAATTAAATGTAATGTCAAATTAAGTACAGGACTTTTTATGAAGCTAAAGTTTCAGACATTTTTTCAAACATCATCAACATAGCGACGAACTCAAAGCAGCTCAAACTCAAACATATTTATAGTCCTCACAAAAAACTTTGATTGACTCTTCAAATCCATACATTCAACTGCCGTAAATGGTAAAATGACATGTAAACCAACTCTTGCTAATATGCTATACTAACAAGCTAGCTAATGTGACTAAAGATTGTAGTGTTCATGTTTAATTTTCTTGGCAATCTGAAGCATTTCGACACATCGAACACACCAACAGGATCTGGGAAGACAATTGATCGTTTCTGGCATATTTTGGATCGGTAAGTGCGATCATTTCCATCATCCAATCAGCTTTCAGTATGGTGGCAAAAAAGTGATTGGAGGAGAATATACTTAAGCGTCGAAGAAGCAGGAAAGGGCTGATAGTAACTTTGAAGGGAAGGAAATAAAGTGAAAAAACACCTTCCTCTTACCTTAAGTCTTATTGGCTGAAAGCTAGTAACCTCTCTCACGGCCCCTTCCCCTGTGGGAGGAGTTAAACTGGACATAGTTAAACCCCGGCCCTCCATCTGCCCCATATCTCCTCCTGTTTGCCCCCCTCCCTGGATCATGGTTACCCCTTCCTCTCCCCCCTCTTTGGTACCTCCTCGGCCCTCGGTAGTGCATCTGTTTTAATGCAGTCTGCTCGTCCCAGTCGTCCTCCGTGTTGCATCCGACAGACTCTGCCATGGCTACGTTAGCCAGGTAATCCACCCGGCTGGGCTCTGGGGCTCCCAGTGGGACATATGTGTTGGTGGGATTAAGTGGTTTCGGGTAGTTGCGGTAACTATAAGAGGGGTTGTTGTTGGTGGGCGTGGCTGTTGTGGACATGAATTCATAGGGCAATGAAGTGCCAGGTGTGCTGCTTGGCTTCATGGTCGTCATGGAGACAGGTACATCACCTGGGTTTGAAACAAGCTGAGAGACAGAAAAACGTTTAGTACCACTAAAACTAAACATATTTTAATATACCATTAGTGTACCACTGCAACTACTGCTAATATACCACTACTGCTAATATACCACTACTGCTAATATACCACTACTGCTAATATACCACTACTGCTAATATACCAATACTGCTAATATACCACTGCAACTACTGCTAATATAACACTGTATATTCTTTTAATACACCACGTCAACAATATGCAGCTTTAACTGCAGTTAATATACCATGGGATTGTTGACAGGCAGCTCCCCCAGCATCACTGCTCTGGTCACTCTCTCGCCATGCTCCTTCTTGTGGGCTGAGGGAAGAAACACGTATAGTATAGTGAATACCTTCTTAAGACACGATTCTTTCAAACAATCTCTTAAATTACATATTATTTTGATGACTACGTACCAAAACCAGGAACCATCACTGTTATGTTGTTGTTAGCGTTAGCCACATTAGCAGCAGGAGGACTCCCTAGAAGACCAGGACCTTGGACAGGCCGTTGCCCTGGCATAATGTGCCCATTGGAGGGACGATGCTGCTCCATTGCCCCCTGGCTCACCTGGAGCTCCTCAGAGGCAGAGGAGGGCTGATATCCCAGTGAAGAAGGGGTGTAAGGAGACATGCTAGAAGGGTACAGCGGGTGTCCTGAGCTTTGACCTTGGTGGTACCCCTGAGAAATGGTAGGTGGGACTACGTATTGGGGGTTAGGGGAGGGATACCCAACTGGAAAGTTGGGGTTCCTGGGTGGAGGTATCTGGTGCTGTAACCATTGCTGGGGCATCCTGTGGGTTGGAGGCTGTGAGACGGGATATCCCGACTGGTTGTAGGAGGGGTCATTATGGTGGGGGTGCTCTGTGGGCGGGGCTTGGTGGTCGTACTGAGGAGGCATTGATGCTGATGTGGGAGGGTATTGAGGGTGAGAGTACTGCTCCTGTGGCCTTGGTGGAGGGTTGGAGGGAGGGTAGTGGGGGATGGGAGAGGGGGAACGTGAGGTGATCCTGGGGTGCATGGTGTGGGTTTGTTGGAGGGGGAGGAGGTAGACGTAAGGTGGGACTATGGGCATAGAGTAAGCCTGCAGAGAAGAGAGAGGGGGGCGAGAGTCAGTCCCTTTCTGCTTCTTAATGTCTGAATAAACATCTTGTCCGTTGTCTTACCTTGAGACCCAAGTTGAAGAAAAACCTCAAGATGTTGACATCTGCAGAGGAAGACAAATGAAACAGAATTTTAGTCAAATATCGACTTGTGTTGTTATTAAGAGCCTGCATTAACCCGTGGATAGGCTGAATTATAAAAACATTGAGTTTACAGGTTTAAGTTGATTGTTTTTGTCTTTCTTACAGTCTGTCCTAACAGCACACGACCTGAGCGAGCGTCAGCCTCAAAATCAGCTTGATTCTATTGTTCTCTATTGGAGTGTCCTAAGTGCCCGTGAGCGACGCAGTGCCAAGCACCATGACGCGCTGTTGTTACCCAAACACCGTGTTTCGATTTTCCTGTCGCTCGTTTAGACGGACGAGGAACGAGGGGGCTCTACTGACACTTGCTTTCCTCCCTCAGCAGAGCTTGTTGGCTTGTTTTACAAAGTATAACGGTGCGTTAATAATATCCACATCCGTGATTGACCTGGGTCAACACTGGAGGAAACTTCGGTTTATGTGAAACTTATTTCTTGTTGTTGTTTCTTTACAACAGAAAGTTCAATAAGTTGTCCAATAAATCAATAACTATATACTTTTTGGTTGCAGTCTTGCTTTATATTTTCGGTCCTGCTCACCTTGTGGCAAGTCGTCCCCAGATCTGCTGTAGGATATGGGGGGAGGCAGAGCGACCTGGCCCTTCTCCCCCTGAGGGAACCCGGGGTACAGGGGGTCCTGGTAGAGCTGGGACAGCTGCTGCAGGGGGACGGCTCCTTGGATGGACGTTGGGAGAGGCGGGTGTGCAAGATGTGACTGGGGATGATTAGAGGGGTGAGGAGGGTGTGACTGCTGAGGATGAGGGGGAGACTCTGGTAAAGGCTGGGCGGGAGGATGGGAGACTTCTGTTTGAGTCTGGGTTTGGATGGAGGGGTGAGTCGGGGAGGAAGAGAGAGAGGGGGAGGGGTGAGGAAGCTGGAAATGAGAGGGAGGGTGGATGTCAGGTGGCTGGGAGACCGGATCTGAGGCCTGGGAGGGGAGGGGGTAAGACGACTGGGACTGGACCACGTCGGGCTGGGATTGTGGGAGGTACTGGGGGTGAGACTGGGTCTGCTGGAGGGAGGTCTGGAGGACGGGAGGAGATACCTGGGTGACTTCAATGTGGGACTGAGGCTGGTGCTGGGGGGGACAGGACGGGGTCATCAGTGTCTGGTTTTGGGGCAGAGGATCCTGAGGTTGACCCTGGTTCTGGGGGGTCTGGGCTGCAGTCAGAGCTCCTCCAGGATTTGGCAAAGAACCTGAAGACAGAGACGAGACGATCAGAGCGACATCAGAAGCTTTTAGATGCCTCGGGCTGATATCATCACATCAAAGTAAAATTGTCTAATCGAAGACCAAGTTTTCATTCTGAAAGGCTCTTCTTCTTCTAAGAGCGCACCCGCACTAGGCAATCTGTATCGTGCACCAAGCATGTTTTACCCCCAAACTCCACTTCGTTTGACTAGTGGGAGTTCTGAAGAACGGTACACTTCCATGGTCGGGTTGGAAGGCGAAGGCTTTGGGAGGGTTCAGTTGCTCATGCACGAGCACGGGAAAGCAACGTGAAATTCAGGATTGTAAGAGGGCCGTATCGGACCAAAACAACTCAACATAATCCTCAAAGTCAGAAGAGTTTCAGTCATGTTCTCTGTGTTGTTCTCCGTTGTTAGGATAGAGAAAATTAAGTCAGTCTATGGTCACTATTTCAGATTCCAGAAATGTTAAGGTGTAGTGTTTTCTTTCACGTTACTCAGTGCATCAATAAATCAAGCCACCTTAAATAACCTAATGATATCTGAGCTTTGTGTTTTTGTTTTTATCGTCTCTTACACTTTGTAAATGAAATATTCTATTTCCTCACTTGTAGAAGAACGTCCAGGAGCGCTGTTGCACTGTGCTCCTGCAGCACTACACATATGATGGCGTACAGAGGTAACCGTGGTCGGCCTGACTGGGGAGGAGGGACAACAGTGCTGCAGTAAGTACGGTGCCGAGTGTGAGTGCGCCCTAAGAGACTTCTCGGCCACGTTTTAAACCAAGATGTTTAAGTGAAAACTGAAAAGTTTGTCGTTTCTCTGACTCTAACTTCGATTTTGGAGGAGCGGGAGGTTGCTTTGGGGGGCGGGCCTTCACTCCATTGAATGGCAGGGGAAACACTGTTACCTCAAGACACGTTGAGTACGTGTTGCATGTGTGGTAACCTGCTGTCCACAAAAAGCTTTTTATATCAGAGTATGTCTTTTTTGGGACCTTTTTATCTCCCCTCTAATATTCTGTCTATTTTTTACCCCAAAGGAAACGTTTTCTAAAAATGACGTTGGCAGGGGAAACGTTCAAAGGAGGGAACAGTGACAAGAGATGCTCGAAACATTAAAAGACTCAGAAATGTGTTGGAAGAGACGGATTTCATGCCGTTAGATCTGGTTCACATTAAAAAGACAGAACTTGAGATTTCTTACTTGGAGTCGGTGCTGGAGGAGCCTCGTCGACTTGAGCGGTCTGATGGATAAGAGAGGAAGAGGAGGAGACCGGGGGAGGACTTGGGGAGTGAGGGAGAGAGGTGAGAGGGGGAGAGGAGCGGGTGAGAGAGGAGGGATGTAGGAAGCTCTGAGCGGCGGCGGAAGAGGGAGCGATGGGTGCGATAAAAGTAGGAGGAGGCAGTGAAGAAGACGGAGGAGGTGAGGGGGAGGATTTAGGGGGTTGAGAGGAGGAGGAAGGGGTTGGAGAGGATGAGGAGACTGGAGATGAGGAAGCAGGGGGGAGGACGGGGGTGATGAAGGAGAAGAGAGAGGCGGAGGAGGGGACAGCACCTCCCGTCAGAGCAGCAGGAGGAAGAGGAGGAGAAGTGGATGAAGCTCTAGTGGCGGAGGCGTAGGAGGTAGGGTTTGGGATAACAGTCGTGTCTGGAGGTGCAGAAGCAGCGGTGGGTGGGTTTGTTTTCGGCGCTGAAGCTTTGTGCGAGCTCAGGGAGGCGGGGGTGGAGTCAGAGTTTGCAGCAAGAGCAGCGGGAGCAGCAGAAGGAGGTGTGGTGGTGATGGGGTTGGTGGGTGTGGTCGTTTTTGCAGTATTAGTAGCAGACACAGTAGTAGAAGTAGTAAGTGGTGGAGTGGAGGATTTCGGTCTCTCTCCAGCAGAGGGCGACGGAGCTCTGACGTCTTCAACTGGACTCTTCTGTAAAAACAAAGTGTAAACAATCCTTTATTTACTTTTCATTTAACTTTATTTTAAACACTTCATTTGAAATTAACAACAAACGTTAAAGTGTTAATTTAATTATGTGCCATTTTGTCCCTTTCAGCACACCGTAGTTCATCCACCGTAGGATCATCCTGTAGTCTCAGTGATGTAACAGAAGGACACTGCTGCATCTTTGAATGTCTCATTTCACTTTAACAAACTCTCAGACAGCTCAGCTGACGAGTCCAAAGTCATATCCACCTGATGACATCACACATTGACCTTTGTTAGCGTTCCTTTGAGCTGTTTGACGTCAGTTTGGGATCCCTAACCACTTCCTGTTTTAAGTTAATGTCAATGTCCCTTATTTGCTTTCATAATAAAAGCACGTTTTTTATTCAAACTGGAAGTGAAGTACCCTTAGCTTAAGACAGTACAAAACTTCAAAATAAAAGCCTGACAAACTCTGTTCTGAAATGCAAAAAATTGAACTTCAGACACGCAGTTAAAAATGTGATTAACTATTGAAATTATTAATCGTTTTGGACTTCATTCTTCACCTCTTCAGCGCTGGAGGGACAGCTTTATTTTGTTCTGAGAGATTGGTGCTAAAGTGCGACACCTGCTGGACATTCAGCATCATGAGTCCTGAGAAATGACCCCCCCCCCCCCCCAAATTTTTTTTGCTAAATACAAACAAACTTACCGTTTTGTTCCTCTGAGATTTTTTCTTCTCTCCTCCTTTCTTCCTCCCTCCATCACCCTGACTCCCGCACTGAGAACGACAAATAAATACACACTTACTGTTTATTCATAGTTTACTACTTTTAATTAAACTAATTCCCTTCGATTTTTCTAAATACGAGAGCGTTCCTAACTTTAAACTGGTCCCGTAAACGACTTGGTGGGAATATTTCATACTCCACAATAAGAGCAAACATAAAAACTTGAATCATTTGATGCATTTGAATGTAGTCATTATTTCTGACATCATCAGTGACATCATCACTGACCCCGAGAGCAGGGAAGCTGTGCTCGTCTCTCAGCTGGATCTCCACCAACGCCACGTTCCTCTTCTCCTCCTCTTTGGCCAAACGCTGCTCCTCCGTCAGACCGAACGATGACTCCACCGCGCTCACGGACTTTCTGAAAAAAAAAAAAAGAAGAGAAACACATTAAAAATATTTCTACTTATAAAACTTTATTAATCGTCTCTTTTAAGGGGAAGAGAGAAAAGACTATTTTAACATAATGATGAAGTTTTGTCTCTACTCTAGAAACACTCACCTGGTGGTTTTAGTCCCGCCCTGCTCCTCTACGGTGGCCTGCGGGGGCCACGAGTGCTGCTTCTGCACGCGCCCAGAGGAGCCCGGAGCTGGAGCTGGAACAGGAACAGAGGAGGACGCTGGGACGTGCTTCCCCCTTCCTCTGCCCTTACCCCTCTCCTCCCAATCTGAGAGAGGGAGACGCATTAGTTTGCTGTAACATTTTTACATGTAAATGGACTTGAGCTTAGCGTTTCTCTCGTCTTGTGAATACTCAAAAAGCTTCGTCACACCGACACATTCACTCACTGATGGTAGAGGCTGCTGTGTAAAGAGTCCATCAGTATTAACTCATCCATTCATACACATTGATACGCCGCAGACAAAGCAGCGGGAACAACTCGGGGTTAAGTCTCTTGCCCAAGGACACATCGGACATGTAGCTGCAGGAGCTGGGGATCGAACCCCCGCCCTTCCGGCTGAGAGACAACCGACTCTAACAACTGAGCCACAGCTGCCCCATAAGTGTGTGTGTGTGTGTGTTTGTACCTCCTGGTCCATTGCTGAGTCTCTTGTCTCGGTTCACCACAGTGCTCCAGCTGTTCTCATCAGAGGGAGGACGCAGACTCCACAGAGGAACCTGCCTGCTCACACACACACACGCACACAGACACACACACACGCACACAGACACACACGCACAGACACACGCACACAGACACACACACACATACACGCACGCACACACACACACACACACACACACACACACACACGTCAGTCAAAGTTTGGAGCTTCTCTAAAATGGTGATTTGTCGATTTTACTTTTAGTTGTTTTAATAAATATTATATTTCAAGGTGTTTCTGTGTGTGTGTGTGTGTGTGTGTGTGTGTGTGTGTGACCTACTTCTTGCCCAGTTCCTCGATAAAAACTGTCACTGGTCCGTTGTCAGGGGGAACCTCCTTCACAGTTGCGTTGTAGCTCCGCCCACCCCCCTCAAGACGAACCTACAGGTGTCACACACACAAATAATAAATATCATGTAAAAACTGTACTTTTGTAAACCGAGTTTCACTGAGGACCCTGAACGCATCACACACACCTGGCAGCGGTCTCCTGCAGAAAACTGCATCCCTGCAGCGATACAATAATCCAACTTCTGCTGAGCTGAAAGAAACAAAATATTCAAATTATTTGAGTCAATAATTATTAGAAGTAGTAGAAGATTTGGCGTCCCAGTCTGTGAGTTCACATTGAGTTTCAGCGTTGCAGAAGCACGGCACAGCTCCGCATACACACGTAGTCAGACATGCACACACACACAGCGCTGCGCTCCCCGCTGGCTCAGCTGAAAACATCTCGCCTCTGTTACTACCTCTGAAGACACGTCACAGGAGCGTAAATATAGCGGCTTCAAACGGCGGTCTGAACAGGGCTGTCGAGTCTCCTCACCTCTCTTTGTTTTGTGCCAGACGTCGTAATCGATGTTCCTGAACAGAGTCGGGTTCAGCGAACGCCTCACCCTCTCAGACAGGAGCCGGCCACGCCCCCGACCCTAAAACACACACATGAAAAAAAATTAACACAAATTCACAAATGTATCCTTTTAAACAGCGAGTGTGTTCTATAGTAAACTGGTCTAACTCTTTGTGTGTGTGTGTGTGTGTGTGTTACCCTGTTGCTGTGTCTTGGGGCCGTCGTGTTTGTTCCATTTTCTGTCCTGAATCATAAAAAACACAAAAACAAGTTTAGAGCTTTAATAATGTTTCTTACTGGGATACACAGCGACGCAGCCGAGGCTGGCAGCGCCACTTTTCTCCCTCATGAGCTCAAAATCCTAGTAAAGTAAACTTGTGGAGGGCTGGATTGAAAGACTCCTCAGTTAAGGTCAACGTGTGACCAGCAGCGCGACTCGCCGGCTGTCGGTACTTCAGAACTTTCTCTGCAGGCTGAGAGCTGAACTACCGTACTGTAGATGGTAGGAGAGCAAACTCCACAAAGAGAAAACAGACGGAACTAAAACAGCGACACAGCTGCTCAGAAGCTGCATGTTGTAGACTTTTCTGAGCACAGTGGAAATCATCGCAGGTAGACAGTTTAAATCGTATTCCTTTCCAAGAGACCCCAAAAACACACCGCGTCTTATTTACTGGTGCGACTTCTGTTCCAGATTTGACGGTATGTTAATAAAAAGAGATTAAACATGAGTTGTTCTCATGATTCTTTGTGTGGACGTTCATTCTTGACTCAACACGAAGGAGGAACTCTAACTGTGATTTATTAATCATATGAAGGAATTTAAGTTCAATTCAAATGTTTTAATTAGGAGTCAATAGGTTTTTCTACCACAGCGGCTCGCCGTTGTCTGACTCGTCGCTGCTGGCGCAGACGGCCATGTTGTCGTCGATGAGGAGGTCGTGAGGTCTCCCAGTCCGCTGACACACGCTCAGAGAACTCCGGTCGACTTTCAACACATCGTCGTAGAGCAGCTCGTACAGGATGGCTGAGACACACAAACGCACGCACAGAGTCATTATCGTTCACACCAGATAAACACATTCTGACTGTTTGAAGGTCACATATTCTCCTCCTCTTCAACCAGTTTAAGTCTCAGAGATCCCCAAAACATGTGTGAAGTTTCTTGTTCTAAATCCACTCTGATATGCCTATAAACCCCTCTATTTCAGCCCTGCTCAGAACACACAGGACACACAGGAAGTGACCACAGGTGCTGGCAGGAAGTGACCAGAGGCAGAGCACAACATCGACAGCTGTTCTAATCAGCATCAAGACCATCCTAAACATCATTATCATCAAAATCACTCACACTGGCAGAGAGCGGCGTTCTTGATGTGGCTGACGGGATAAACGCTGTCGTAGTGATTCCCGTTCAGGAAACACAACCGCACCTGAGACACAAAAACACGCCGTTAAAGATCTCTGAGAGTTCAGTGTCACACAGTTTCTGTAAAGAGAGAATAAAACACACAACGCACTTTATATTTATAATGTTTCACGCCAAAACTGATGACAGTTGACACTCAGGGGGCACTCACGAGGCGTAGTTGTTCCGTACCGAGCTGAAGCAATCACCCACCCCCCATTCCCCCGCTGGACTGCACTCTCACTGCTCTAGGACTAACCGGGCCTGAGCGCGGTCACCTCTCTCAGGGCGCACTCACACTAGGCAATCTGTACCGTGTAGCTTGTTCTTAAGATTCTGACGTGTTGCGTTCAGGGTCACCTTGTCCTTGAAGTTGTGGTCTGTGATGTTGACTGCTGGTTTACCGGGATCCTGGAAGATCTGAAAATCCCTCCTACACACACACACACACACACACAACAAGCGCACGCACACACACAGAGAGAGAGAGAGAGAGAGAGGAAACAGGTGGGGAAGGTGAATGACGTAGCCACCATGACTCATCGAGATCTGACTCTGAACTTTTATTTTAACTTCATTCACAAGACAGTTTTATGTTTAGTCTTTTCATTTCATTTTTATTCCCTGAACACAAAAAAAACACCGGGCGCCGCAGTTTGTCTCCACAGCGTGCCAGCAGCGCCACTACACTCTGCTCTGTTTCAAATACGCTGCGAGTCTATTTTCAAAGGAGCTCGCTTTAAGCACGCGTCAAGCTGGACAAAAAAGATCAAGCCGGGCAGGAAGTCGGACACGGAAACGCACAGAGCGTCCGGTCACTTTCAAAATAAAAAACAATATACAGACTCCTGATAGTATTTTCCATCACTTTATCAACATGACGTCAGAACAGGCACCGAACGAACAACAAATCATCCTCAGAAAGACAAAGCAACATGTTGTTGTCACGTTGTTCTCTTTAGTGATCTTGTAGTTCTCCTGTGACGTATGTACAGCTGATCATGGCTGCGTTCACGTTCCAGAAACAGATCCAGTAGGCGCGCCGTCCGAAGGAGCAAAACCGTGGCGCTGACGGACCGCTGCGCGCCAGGAGTATATTGAAATTGGGGGCTACAGTCTAAAAAAAAAGGCGGCTTTATGTTTTTTTCCTCCTGTTTCTAATTCAACGTGTCATGTTTGTGTTATTGTGGTTTTAATGTGTTTCAACATTAGCCTTGAAGCTAACCCTGACACACATTTGAAACGACTCTTACTTGTACATGATAGCCAGAGCGTGGATCTCCACCTCGCCCACCCATTGCTGAAAAAGAGACAGAGAGAGGAACATCAATATTAGACATCAACACACAGATCAGAAAACAGACCATCATTTAGACTCTGAGTGATACCTGCGGGTCCTGAAGCTTGCACAGGTAATCCCCAAAGTCCCCTTCAATAAACTGAAACACAGAACACACAGACAGAACAAAGTTATGGTTCACGTTACGTCACACGTTTAGAGTCTTACATGTTGTGTCTGAAGCCCTGAAACTAAATTGGTGTATAAGAAGCAGCCAACTTCCTAGATGAAAAAAAAAAAGATCCCTGAGTCACATTTACAACGAACTGCATTCTGGGAGATGTAGGAGGACGGCCCTGCTGTAAAGCGAGGTGCGGCTGCATGATGATTATCTATACAAACTTTCACTTTCAGTTCTTGTCGTTTAACCTCAGAAAGGAAACAAGTCGCACAAACGATGAGTGAAAATATGCTGACGTCTCCGAGAGTCCGTTTATCAGTAGTTGCACTGTCAGAGATTTTAGACTTTTTTAACTTAAGTCAATAGTTAAAATATTTAGAGAGTAATGTGGTTGTCATGTACAAATCAATGACATAAATGTCCAGATTATGAGCCTCATCGCGATTTTGATCATATTCAGGATAGAGACTGCAGGAGTTTCATACGTCTTACCCGTACAATGTGTTGTAGATTATCTTTAAAGAAGAAGCTTGATATCTTTCTCTGAACCATTAACGATAAAAAACCTAAAACTAACAAACAAGCTTCATAGGAGCAATATGTAACTCTGACACCTAGTGTTTAAAATGGGTACTGCAGACTAAATTCTAAACATTGTAGAGAGCTGTCTCCCCCCCCCCCCTCCTCTCTAGAGTGGATGCTCACGCAGGTCACCATGTGGTGGACACTGAAGCTTCAGTGTTTATCCAGCTCTGCATCGGTCTGTAAACCTTTCTGCGTTCTAACCTCTCTCCATTTTTCAAAAGCATCTCCAATATTGATCCTAGTTTGAGCACGTTTCTGCTCGTGGAGCTTATTAGAAACATGCAGAGGCTTTTTAGGTCGGGTACAATCACTTCTATCTGAACCAGTTCTCTTGCCCGCTTCCATCGCTGCAACACCTGTTGGTTTGACCTGATAACTGCTCTCATATCTGGCAAACCGAGGGGCGTCCAAAACGGCCGTGTGGGGGTGCCTTAAAACCGCCTACCTTCTCTGGTCCAAACAAATCCAGACCATTCAGGACCAGAATCTAAAGTTAGAAGGAGGACATACTGGCTGCTGCATTGTTGTCAGAGAAGCCAGCACTTCAACATAGCATGTTTCCTTAATGTCTGATCATAGAGTAAGGTCACTTTATCAGTTCACTCTCTACACATCGCACTGAGTGGACCTTTAAAAACGGATTAAAACTAAACTGAAGAAATTCAAATGAAACCCAAAGTTGTATAACCTAAATTATTACGACATCCTAAGTCTGGATATTAGACTTCATTATTTCACACAAACATTAGAGGTGGGCTGTTTGTTGTCAGTCTCTGTACTTACAGCCTCGTAGCTCGATCTGTTCTGCCTCAGGAACTCAACACATTTGGCTCTGACTTTAGCGTGAAGGCTTTGACAATGCAGCACCTAAACAGGGTCAAACAACAACAACACTTAATATCACACCACTAAGTAATTAAACATATAACATCTGTGTGACGTGTTTATGAAACTTAAACTCCATGTTTGAGCAGTTTTTTTCTATTTGACATGAAGAAGCCGCTTTAAAAAGTTTCTAATTTAACAGTTTCACGGTGTAAAGTTTATAAATGTCAGCAATAAGGTGAGAAACTACTTTTTAAAAACGTGTTACTGAAGTTAACTTTAATTCGGCTCACAAGTAACACTCGCTGACTCACAACAAACACACCTAGCTCGGCTTTTTAGCTCTTGCTCTGTTAGCTAACAGGTGTGTGTGTGTGTGTTATAACTTCACCTGCTCGGCGACAGCTCGAAACAAGCACGAGCCGTCTTTGGCAATCTTCTTCCGATGAAAGCCGATTGATTTCAGGTAGTCGTCCATTTGTTTCTCTGCCCCCCTTTCCTCGTTACTCGTCACGCCGTCCATGATAGCGACGGACTAGCCGCTAAAGCTAGCGACGGGCTAGCCGCTAAAGCTAGCAGGTAAACTAAGTGCGTGTTCGCAGGTGTGCCGGCCAACGGTTAAATCTGACATACGCCGGCGGCTCCAAGTTGTCAATATCGACACAGAAACGTCAGAAATGTTGACATCGATGGTCTTAGCGAGTGTCAGAGACAACAATGGCGATTTCTAGTTTCGTTTTCCAGGAAGCCTCGTTGACCCTCAAAGGGTTTCCCAGACTGTCAGAAAGTGAAAGTACAACTTTAGCTACCAGTTAGCAAACAGGCTAACAACTGCTAACATGTACACGCCCCCTTCTTCTTCTTCTTCTTCTTCTTATTTTTTAATGGCAGGTGGCACTTAGCTTTTAAGAATGCAATACCGCCACCTACTATGCTGGAGTGTGGACCAGGATACCCAGTGGTGTAGTGGTGCCTGAAGAAGTGGGTATACTTTTAATTTCCCCCAAAATGTTGTCTTTAAAGAGGACATATTATCCCTCTTTTCCACCTTTTCAAACAGTCCCCTGTGGTCTAAATGAAACATCTGTGCTGTGCTTTCGTCAAAATATAACATGAATCAAGCACCAGAGGAGGTTTGTGACCCTGTAGAAACCAGCTCTCAGAACGCTCCGTTTTGGTGTGTGTGTCTCTTTAAATGCAATAAGCCCCCCCTGAGTTTTCCTGGTAGACATCACTCCTTTGCTAGTGAGAATAAAAATGGCAGACCTGTGTAAAAGTTTTGCTCTAGGCTGGGGGTGGAGTCCATAGGTGGAGATACCAGGGGAGAGGAGGGAATTTTTTTTACCAGAATCCCACTGTGACATCACAAGGAGAGCAAATCTGAAACAGAGCATTTTTCTCTGTGTTGTAAGACTTATGCAGACCACAAACAAAGGACTGAATGGGTTCATTTCACATTTTGTGGGTCGGTAGACACTCAGGTTACCCAAACATATGTTCAAAAACACTGTCATAGTGGATTTTTCATAATATGTCCCCTTTAAAGGCAGGGTTGGTAATTTTCGAAAACTAGCATGATTTTGAAAGTAGCATTCCCTCAGTGCTCTGTCTACACCCGCCCCCTCCCCTCTGTGCTCCCTCAAAAGCCACGCCCCTCACTTACATGAACGAGCGCCGTTGCTCCAGAAGTGGACCTCAGCTCATCGCTTGCAACGTGTAGAAACTACGTTGTCTCATGTCTCAGTCAGCGGTAAGTAAACTCACAGTATAAACTCTGTCATCGGTGACACGCTTTGAGTGTGGGCTCGTGCACTCAGAGAACGAGCAGGGAGACAGGGAGGCGTGATTGGTTCATCAGATTGGTACCTCGTGGCAGATATTGGTCAAAGTTTTTACAGGCTTACAACTGCTACAGATGACGGATTTTCTTTGTTTCTTTTTCAGAGCACATGAGTTATTAATTTCTGTCAGGACCTAAAGACAATTTCAACCAAAATCTTAAAAACTGGATCTGGAGAAAATGACCAACCCTGCCTTTAAGTGGCCGGTCCAGCAGAACATAAACAGGGTGACATGTAAGACTAGGACTACTCTTGCATACGTAGTTCACCTTAAAAAATGGGCCTTTTGTATTTGAACATTGGAACTCAACTTCTGCTGCTTGACTTCAGGGAGTAGAGATTGTTATGAAATTAAACTCTGCCACAGAAGAGAAGCAGATTTTGTAATTTTAACTGGCTGAAATAACTATTACTGATTCCTAAACCGTGTTGGGGGTAATGCGTTACAAAGCAATGCACTGGTGTACTTTTTTGTTACAGGACACATTGGTTTTTACCATTCAAGTAATACACTTTCAAATAAGCAATCTTACTTTAAAATGGGGGCGGCAGTAGCTCAATCTGTAGGGTTGGGAACCAGAGGGTCGCCAGTTTAAGTCCCATTGCAGACCAAGTCTGGAAATTGGTCTGGAAGCTGGAGATGTGCCAGTTCACTTTCTGAGCGCTGACTATGTGACCTTGAGGTAGGGAACAAAACCCCCCACCAGCTCAGGAGCTCACTCCATGCATATCCATAGGATCCTGTTTGAGTGTGTGTGTATTTCAGCCTATGTGTGTAGCATTTTCAACAACACAACAGAGTGTGAAATTGAAAATTTTATTTCCCCTCGCAGGATTAATAAAGTATATTCAGCCAGAGTAGACAGAGTCAGAGACAGAGTAGGACGGGTCATCCCTTCTCCATCAAAGGGGGGAAAATGCAGCATATTACTGAATATTGTGAATCGGGGGATTTAGAGGTGGGCATACTCAAAAATAAGTGGGTACAGTCCGAATACCTGCGTATACCCTGCACTACTGCACCACAGCTCTCCAATGTTTCGATTTTGGACTGCAGTACCCATTTTAAACACTAGATGTCAGAGTTTCTAATTGCTACTTTAATCCATGCTTCAGTTCAGGTTAAATGTGGCTCAACAAGTTGGATTAAATTTATAGACAAATAATTACACGACATGTAGGCTAAAGGAAACCACACATAACACTCACTGACATTTTCTTCTTTGTCTTTTGTTTTTTTTGTCTGTTTGTGTGTTTGTTTTTGCAGGTAAACCCACCCTCTTAAGTTCTGCTGTTGGGTTAAAACACTTAAAACACCATCCATGATTTCAACCTGTTACCATATACAGGCTAACTTGTTTTAACTCTTCATTTTTCCTCTTCCTTTGGTCCTTCTATGGTTTGTACTTCCTTTTCTGCATCCATCAGGCTCAGCTGAACTGCTCCTCCTCCTCCTCCTCCTCTCATCCTTGATGATCCCTCCCTCCCTCTTCCTGCTCTCTGTGGTCTCTCCGTCTCTTCCTGTCCCTCGCAGCAGTATTGATTTTCAGTCCTGCAGAGTGCTAAGACAGAGGCACACACACAGATCGGATGTTAGCTAACACTGTTAGCATGTGTGTGAGGATCTGGCGTTGGCTCGTCCTGTGGCCTTCATCTCGTGTTCTTCTATTTTCATTCATGGTAAATGTGTTTTTAAGAACTGGCCCGATAGAGGGAACATAACAGAGTCTATACACTAGATGAACATGCTATAACTTCACCAGTAGGAGGCGTCAGATCTGTAGCCGCACTGTTGAGCTCATTGACTGTATATAAATATGGACACCAATCCCCTTGTTGTACAAAAGTGAAGCCAAAATACCCCCGCCAGGCGCTGGTGACTTCAATTGCAGCAGATTTCATGTCCCGCCCTTTCCGCTAACCATTTAGCCTAACTTTCCAATAAAAGGTCAAAGGTCCCTCTGCTGGGTTCAGTCCACAGCGGAACAGATTCTTGTGTCGTTTTGAAATTGACACTCACGGTTATGTAAAGTTCAATGACTCTTGTGTTAGTGTCCGTCACGTTTCTTCTCACCGTTGGTCCTCGACTCTGATAATCCGGTTGCGGGGTGCTGGAGCTGATCACAGCTGTCATTGAGCGAGAGGCGGGGTTACACCCTGGTCTGTTCACCAGCCAATCACAGGGCTGACATATAGAGACAGACAACCAGCCACACTCACATTCACACCTACGGACAATTTAGAGTCACCAGTTAACCTAACGAGCATGTCTTTAGACTGTGGGAGGAAACCGGAGTACCCGGAGAGAACCCACACATGCACGGGGAGAACATGCAAACTCCTTTAAAAAACATATTAAACATTAAATAATAACAAAAATCTGCCCCTTTAACTGAAACACTTTCTAATCACGTCATGGCATGGCTGTTCCTCACGTGGAGGCCTTGACTTTTTTAACCTTTTTGACCAAGAAAGGACCGGGAGTTATCGCCTCATACACCATTATTCATCACGTCTTTCCTTTCTCCTCCCTTCTTTCTCAAACTCTCTCATTTCCCCCTCCTCCTCTTTCACCTCATTCCTCTCCTCTCCTCTAATACGGTTAACCAAAATCCAATAATGACCTTTAGTGGCATGTTTTTATTCCCACTTCCCTTTCAATTCAAACCTCCTTGTGATTTGCTGAATTGCTTGCCGCCATGGAGACCTACAACATGCCAGGTAACCCTGGCAACTGTTGAGGAGGGGACAAGACCCATGGCGATTGACACTTATCCTCCCACTCGTTTAGTGAGTGTGGTGTGTGACCTTCATCACTGATTTCTCTCAAAAACGTCTCTTAAGTTCTAATCATTTCTCTCTTTTTGGATCTAAATCAGACAATTCAAACCATTTTTTTAATTCTGTTGTATTAAATCGTAGTAGGACATGTGGGTGGTCCTGTTAATACTACTACACACTGAGTAACAGCTCTGCAGAAGTGCACAGGTTAAGATTTCTTTAGCACCCACACGTGCTCTGTAACTTGATCTTCTTGCTCTCCTTCTTGCACATGAGTAAAAACGAGGTGAGTCAGACGAAATTAAACTTTATTGATCATTATAGCAGCGAACAGTAACAGGATACAGCAGAGGGAGGAAAAAATAAAGCAAATGATAATGAGAGAGAGAGACAATCTGAGATGATGAGGAGCCTCAGACATGGGGGAGCTTTTCTTTTTTCTTGTTTCTTTTTGTGTTTTTTTGGTTAAAATGTACTTGAAAGACTAAAACGTGCAGGCAGACATCGGTACTAGCACCATTGAATGGAGATACATTTCATATTGAAACAACAGGTGTGTGCAGGTTTTTGTTAGGACAGCGGCTCCGTGTGGTTTGTGGTAGTTACCTCTGCTGCACAGGTGTTCAGCTACTCCGCTCAACGCTATTACAAATTGTGAGGTTTTATTTTTGGGCTTTTCATGCCGTCATTTTAGAGACAGGACAGTGGATGGAGTCAGAGTCAGTCACCTTTAAGAAAAAGCTAAAGACCCAGCTCTCTATGAACCTTAATGACGATGGTTTTATTTCATAACAACAACAATTTTAGGATGGTTTTCACACTGAACTCTTAAGAACAGCTGTCGATGCTGTGCTCTGCCTCTGGTCACTTCCTGTCAGCACCTGTGCGCTGTCTCTGGTCACTTCCTGTCAGCACCTGTGCTCTGCCTCTGGTCACTTCCTCTCAGCACCTGTGCTCTGCCTCTGGTCACTTCCTGTCAGCACCTGTGCTCTGCCTCTGGTCACTTCCTGTCAGCACCTGTGCTCTGCCTCTGGTCACTTCCTGTCAGCACATGTGCTCTGCCTCTGGTCACTTCCTGTCAGCTCCTGTGCTCTGCCTCTGGTCACTTCCTGTCAGCACCTGTGCTCTGCCTCTGGTCACTTCCTGTCAGCACCTGTGCGCTGCCTCTGGTCACTTCCTGTCAGCACCTGTGCTCTGCCTCTGGTCACTTCCTGTCAGCACCTGTGCTCTGCCTCTGGTCACTTCCTGTCAGCACCTGTGCGCTGCCTCTGGTCACTTCCTGTCAGCACCTGTGCTCTGCCTCTGGTCACTTCCTGTCAGCACATGTGCTCTGCCTCTGGTCACTTCCTGTCAGCACCTGTGCTCTGCCTCTGGTCACTTCCTGTCAGCACCTGTGCTCTGCCTCTGGTCACTTCCTGTCAGCACCTGTGCTCTGCCTCTGGTCACTTCCTGTCAGCACATGTGCTCTGCCTCTGGTCACTTCCTGTCAGCTCCTGTGCTCTGCCTCTGGTCACTTCCTGTCAGCACCTGTGCTCTGCCTCTGGTCACTTCCTGTCAGCACCTGTGCGCTGCCTCTGGTCACTTCCTGTCAGCACCTGTGCTCTGCCTCTGGTCACTTCCTGTCAGCACATGTGCTCTGCCTCTGGTCACTTCCTGTCAGCACCTGTGCGCTGCCTCTGGTCACTTCCTGTCAGCACCTGTGCTCTGCCTCTGATCACTTCCTGTCAGCACCTGTGCTCTGCCTCTGATCACTTCCTGTCAGCTCCTGTGCTCTGCCTCTGGTCACTTCCTGTCAGAACCTGTGCTCTGCCTCTGGTCACTTCCTGTCAGCACCTGTGCTCTGCCTCTGGTCACTTCCTGTCAGCACATGTGCTCTGCCTCTGGTCACTTCCTGTCAGCTCCTGTGCTCTGCCTCTGGTCACTTCCTGTCAGCACCTGTGCTCTGCCTCTGGTCACTTCCTGTCAGCACCTGTGCGCTGCCTCTGGTCACTTCCTGTCAGCACCTGTGCTCTGCCTCTGGTCACTTCCTGTCAGCACATGTGCTCTGCCTCTGGTCACTTCCTGTCAGCACCTATGCTCTGCCTCTGGTCACTTCCTGTCAGCACCTGTGTGTCCGATCAGACTAAAAGCTGTTTTTTGCACTTCCTGTCATTGTTTCCTCCTCTATAGATCCTTGCTTGTGATGTACTTACTCTCTGATGTTCGTCGCTTTGGATAAAAGCGTCTGATAAATGATTGTAGAATTGTGGATATTTAAGAGCGCTTATTTCCGAACGTATATTTTCTACATATATCTTTATTGTAATGTTTACATCGTTAATAATAATGTTTTAATATATTGTGGTTTGTGTTGAACTTCAGTGATAACAGCCAACAGCCGAAGTTGGCGGGAACGGTACACATTGCCATGGTAACAGCATGCTCCACCTTCAGAGACGTCACTGTGACACTCTAGGATTGTGGGTAGTGTAGTTCTTATCTCCGAGATCGCTAATAAACCATGTTTTTCTTGTTGATATCATACCAACTTGTGTCTTCTACAGGAGTATAACTCGTTTCACACTCAGGTAGCTCGTCTTAAGTCTACCTTGGATGGTTTTAACATCGTGGCTTATAATCAAATCCGCTATCGAAAAAATGAACGGGATTCTTATTCCTGAAGCCCTCTGTTGAGCTCTATAAAGAAATGAGCTCTAGAGACCAAAACTGTTTTTGTACCGGGCTGTAAACAAAATAATTCTACTGTAAAGTTGAAAAATTTAACATGGGGTTCAATGGGGATTGACTCACTTTTGGAGCCAGCCTCAAGTGGCCACTTTCGGAACTGCAGTTCTGTTGACTTGTTTACATCTAACTATTCTTCACTGACAAACCACTGAAAGAAAAACATGGTAAAAAGAAATCATCATGTTATTAAACCTTTATTTTTTGTGTGCAAATGTTATTCTGGTTTACCAAGGCTGCTTGAATTCACCCTCTTAGGGCGACTTCAGTTATTTAGCAAGAAAGCTATCACCAACCTACTAGCCTTCAGAAAGGTTAGCTTGTTAGCAAGTTTGATTGCCAAAGAATCTATTGTAGGCTGCTTATAATACATTTCTGTTCATATCACAGTTAAAATCAAGCAATACAGCAAATAAATGAATATTAAAATCAGTGAGAACAAGCCTGTATTTTGTTCTCTTCCCTGTATTGTTTTGCATGCAGTTTAAATACATTTTCGTCATTGTGAAATGTGAACAAAAACTGTAAATCAAACATGAAGAAATAAAAAAGGACACACCCAACCGCTGCTCTTTCTTCTCAGCAGTCTATAGCATGTTAGCTAGCTAGCTAGCTTGTCTCAGCGTCACTTTTACTCAGAAAAACAAAAAGCTGAATGTGCAGCAGAGGTAAAGACACCATCCTCTCAAGAGTCCCTTATAAGCTCATGAAAACAGGTCCTTCCTGACCTCTACTGGTTTAAAAACCTCGCCTTGTTTTGGCGATGTGACATCACTGTGACATAAAAAATAATGCGCACAATTTAATTATTTCTGCCCTTAGGTATTTTGCCTCCGATGCCCCCTGGAGGACGGGAGGAGGCAACATGTATGATAAATTAAATCCAGTGAATGAATTATTGAACTGCGCGCATCTTTTTACTTCCATGACACCTCAAGGCTCTTTGTAGAGGAATAAATGTTACTTATTTATCTCTTTTAGTTGTTGCCACGCCCACTGTACGCCCTGAATACATGAATATGAAGTGACTTCACACCAGCTTGATCAGTTGGTAAGGCCCCGTGTCCACCGAGGGTTTTTTTTTCCTGAGCACCAGAGGTTTTTTCAATTATTTGAGTGTTCGCAGCAGAAAGCGGCCGTCTGGAGAAAAAGTGCAATGCCCAGCTTCCTTTTTCAGAGCGCTCCGCCTTTTTGTTGCGACCGCTCTAAACGCTTGAGTTAAAAATCTTTCAACTTTTTAAGAAAGGCGCTGTTGACATCACCGGCGCTATTTTCCAAATGTATGATATTCCCCGTAGTTTTACCGCCTACGGATCCTCTTGGCTCCGTGTCTAATCGGGAAATAAACAATCTCAAATAAAACATGCAGTTAAAGGTAACGCAGCAGTGTCGGTCATACTGCGGCCGATGTCAACAGACTGTTGTCATAGAGACAGGATGGACGTGCAGCGCTTTTCTTCTCAGCGCACAAACGTTTCGTGCACGCCCTCCCGAGAGCACAACCAGCGCTTTTCTGCCCGGAAAAAAAACGCTAGGTGGACACGGACTGTATGAAAAACAGAGGAACAGTTTGGCTCTGGCGTTCACTGGTCATGTAAAGAGCGTAAAAAAAAGCTTAAATCTTGTGAAATTAATCTTTTTTTTTTGTCTCAGCAAAACGACATGTAGTGCAACTTTAAATTAAGACAGTTTGGACTCTAAGGAGCCCCGTGTATTAATGTAAACACAAATACATTATCAATATACAACACAAATATCATAAATATCATCACTGTCCTCCAGAAACCTGTCACCTGCAGAAATCCTCCATCAATGATCACTGAGGAACGAAACGAGTAAATCTGGATGTTGTTAAAGGCCTCAGATGAGAGCTGAACATGCTCATTCTGGATGAAGCACCTGCTTGTTTGGCACAAATCCACTCTCTTAAAATATGTTAAACAAGGTGATAATTAAGTGTCACTTCATCCGTATGGCACCTGCTCAGCCTGCTTGATAAATAATTCATTTTCACTAAAAATTAATCAGTTTTTAATCAGTGGGGTGAGATAACTGGATTGTCTTTATAGGTATTCTAACATCGTAGCTCCGTCCAGCCCAGACTGCATTAACTCCACAACTGTTAGACTGCAGGAGTAACTTTGGGGGTCCTCTGATTTACCATGTAGCGCATTCTTAAGACTATTCTCCAATAATTTGATTAAAACCAACACTCGCCAAGCTGGACCATCGTGGTGAAGAAGGAGCTGAGTCTAAAAATCTACGGGTAGCTAACGAAAGAATAAGAGCGTGGATACAAGCGGCTGAAATGCATTTCTTTTTAAAGGTGGCTGGGTGTAGCCTTCTGGAAAGGGTGAGGAGCTCAAACATTAGAGACAGTAGAGGTGGTATGGGGAATTGGATTAGGATGCCCACCGGACACCTCCCTTTGGAGGTAGTCCGGGTTTGCATGACTGGGAGGAGACCCCAGAGTAGACCCAGAGCAGAGCTCACTGGAGGGATTATATATCCTGTCTGGCCTGGGAACGCCTCAGGATCCCCCAGGAGAAGCTAGAAAACAGGAGAGAGAGAAGTCTGGGCTGACTTGCTTCGCTCTGTTGCCACTAAGACTCGACCTTGTACAAGCGGGAGGAAAAATGGATGGATAGACTCACCAGGCTTACTCCATTCCCATCCCCCCTCAGCCTTTATGTTCAGTGTAAAGTGGAAACTGTTAGCATGCTAAATATATTTATGTCTCTGTGTAAGATTCGATTAATGGCATTTTAGCCATTAACGTGGATACTAAGCAACGGGTATTACATTCGGACTGTTTACATTCATGCACTTATTAATGTGAAGGTCTGAACTCGCTCTGCAGAATATTTTCAAGGACAAAGATGAAATCGTTTTTTGTGGGATCTGTTTACTTCGGTTCTTGATCGTTTACATACATTTGCACTGAATTTGCATTTGATTGAATGCTAATATTATTAATTAAATATCAATAATGCAAAACAAGTATTTAAAAAATCTCAGTTTTGCACACAATTTAAGAAAAGACTCACCAATGTCAGCTGAGAAGACATCACGTTTGGTCCCTATTAGCATGCTAATGTTAGCATTAAGCTGCGGCCTCACAGAGCTGCTAGCATGGCTTTAGACTTAAGTTTTGTTTGAGGCCTAGTCCACATGTAGACGGGTATTTTTCAAAACAGAGGTTTTCCTCCATTAAAAAAAAAAACACACAAAGTCAACAACGATGTTGACATGCGAACATTTTCTCCCTATTCCTCCGAAACGACAATTTCATTTTCAAAGTTGTTCAATCAACCCGAAGTCTGCCGTGTCTTGGCGAAAGGTTGTAGACGAGGCCTTAAAGACGTTTTCTTTGATTTAGGGGTCCTAAACCAAAAAATAGGATTTCTGCAAACAGACACTGATATAATTTTATCACCCCGTATTTAGAGCGATTTTGCTTTTAGTAGAACAGGATCAAGAGGTGATCTGAAAGGGTAAAGGGTTACGTCGCAGGAGAATGTTTAGGTTCAGGTTTCTGAAGGACAAGAGAGACAGGCAATAAATATGTGTCACACAGTTTAAATAGCTAAGAGTTCAGTGGTTACATGAGGCGCTAAAAGCAGGCAGGAATGCAGCAAAAATCACGAGCATGATGCAAAAGTCGAATAAATTCAAAACGTTCCTAAACTGTGAGTTTTTTCAGTGCATCACAGAGCATAACAGGAGCTGATTGACATTCTCATACAGTACATAGTGCTGAGTGACAGTACCTCGATACATTACAGAGCTTTACATCCATCACTTTTAAAGTCCAACGGATGGATAAAGGAGAGGAGGAGGAGGAAAGAGGAGGAGGAGAGAAAGGAAACAAGAACAGAAGTGGAGAGGGAACATGGGAAAAGGAGGCAAAGAAAGCAGATACGAAGAAAAGGTGAATATAGAAGGAGTTTAAATGAAATGAGGGACCAAATGAAAAAGAGGAGAATAGTGAAAGCAATCAAGGAAAGAGGAAAGAAGAATAACAGATGCAAGGAAGCAAGGCAAGGAGACGAGATGGAAAAGCATAAGAAAAAAAAGGAGTGGAGATAAGGAAAGGAGGAAGCATGTAGAAGAAATTCAGAAAGGATAATAAAAAAGGAGAGGAGCGATAACAAATGAGAGAAGGACAAAGGAGGCAGGGAGGTAAGGAGAGGAGGACACACGAAGGAGGGAAAAGGAGGAGAGGAAATAAAGAGTAAAGGTGAAAGGGAGAAAAAAAAGAAGAAGAAAAGAAAGTCACTTGATGGGACGAGGGGAGAAGGGGAATTGAAGAAAGGAAAGGAGGGGAGACAAGAAGGAGAAATAAGGAGAGGGGAGAAGAGGAAGAGAGGAAAGATAAAGGAAGGACAAAAGGGATCAAGGAGAGGTTGTAAGACGAGGAGACAAGGAGACAAGAGGGATAAAAGGAGAAGAAAGAGGAGAGCAGACGAAAAAAAAAGCATTTACAAAGAAGTCTTCAGACCAAGGTAACCGAGGAAGGAGTGTTTGGTGGAGGAAGACGAGGAGGAGGACGGGGATGAGAAGAAGGAAGAAGAGGAGGAGGAGGGGGAGGAGGAGGATGACGGAGAGCGTGGTTTCAGAGTAATGAGTGTGGTGATGGGGAGGAGAGGAGACAGATCCCTCCACCCTGCGCGGTCAGAGAGCGAGGGATGAAGAGCAGGAAGAGGGGAGGCGGAGGAGGAGGGAGCAGCAGTGTGTGTGTGCGGCGGCGTGTGGAGCCGCTGCAGGTGTTTGTGCGCTCGCTGATTGTCTCCGTGCACGTAGGAGCGGTGTGTGTGCACGTCTGCGGGGTGTTTGACCTTGCAGTGCAGCCGCAGACTGTCCCGTCGCTTGGCGCTGTAGGGACAGAGCTCGCAGGTGAAAGGCCGCTCGCCCGTGTGCACACGCACGTGCTCCACCAGCTTGTTGGCTGTCCGCGTCAGGTGGCCGCACCGGTCGCACCGGTACTGGTTGCCTTGACGATGACCCTGGAAGTGAACCAGGAGCTCCTGTTGCCCTGGAAACGACCTCTGGCAGATGCGGCAGCGATGCTCCGAAGTGCTATTCTCCGGCTGGGTTGCCTTGGAAACTGATGGAGGGATGCTGGGGGTGGCAGAAGCGGAAGGTGTGACGGGGCATCTGGGAGTCAGGAGGGGAAGGACGGGTTAATAACACATTCACACACACACACACACACACACACGATGAAAGTGAAGTAGTAGATGAAGCACACACATATTCCAACACACTAACTATCAACACACACACGTTCAGAGCTGACGGCTCTCACAGTCATCAGACATTTTCTACGATTGAGCCCCAAATCGTTCAAAAAGTTAAATCTGGATTTGAGTGGTCGAGATTTAAAATCCCACCTTCTGCTGACCCATTTTACTTTAGTCCTGTTGTCTCATTTTTTGAGAAACGTTGGATTGTTTCACTCTGATCCAGATACTAGCTTATCAAGATCACCAAATCAGGATTTCCAGTTCTCTATAAAGAACCACTAACGACTATTTGTGGTGGCAGCCACCACGGCCTAAATTTCAGAGCGCTTCTCACCAGTGCTTACTGTTGCTAGGATACAAAAGTTGTCTCAAGGCACTTTCATGCCGCTTTTCTTGGTAGTGACTGTAGTTCTGTTTTGAATTGATTTTATTTCGGAAACGATTAAACAATTAAAGGCATTTCTCTAATACCACTTCTCATACACAAGGGTACCTCTAAGTGTTTTACAGAAACGACAGATAGAATCAGACACAAACAGAGAATTGAATGTAAAAGAATACTAATTAGTAATGAGTCTAAGCTTGGATTTAAAAGTAGTAAGCACTGTCTCGGGTCTCAACTCCTCAACATTGTGAAGGCATCCTGTCCTGGTAGCAGCAGCTCTTGACCTTGAAATTGAACCCTCGAAAAGACGTGTCGGAAGTGTTTTTCCTCCGCAATTGTCTTGGCCCTTTCTTCTCTTGATTGGTCGTTGGGGAAGCACTGACATGCAGAGGGTGATTTTGCACTTAAGGCGCTGAGAATGCTGAACTGCAACGGTTTTGTAAAGAAAAAAGGAGCTACTAGCGAAAAAACTGTGTTAGTGTACAGGCCCTAAAGGTAATGTGTAGCTCATGTGACCCCCCCCAAAAAAAAGGAAAATCCAACATTTTCTCAGCTTTCAACATTTTAACTGTAACAGAGATTTAACTCTCTGACATCATAATCTTTATCTGGTTTAGTGAAACTCAAACACCTCACCTCATCTCTCGGCTGGCGCCAGTGTTCCCGTGTATGTGTGTGTTGGCGTGCGCCCTCATCTCCGCCTCCTGATTGGTCGAATGGTCGCACACGCAGCAGTGCAGCGAAAAGGAGCCCTGCTCCCATTGGCGGTGTTCGGTCATGTGACCCTGGAAGAGGGCACCCCTGTTCATCTCAAACCCACACACATGACACCTGGAGGGAACGTAAAGTTTGAGTTTCAGTGTTGGACATTTACTCAAATACAATATGTGAGGTATTTTAACTTTACATGAGTTTTTCAAAGAAACTTTATTCCTCTCCTACGTTACATTTAAGAGGTTCATATGATTCTTCTCATTATGTCATACAACTCATTAGGGTGTTTTTGCTCTGATACCTTTATGGAGGCGTTGGTGAGTTTTACATCTTGTGAGGACAAAGTGGAGACAAATCGTTGTGTTACTTTTATAACGACCTGTTTGATGGATTTATGGTTAATGTAAGCATTAGGTTTGGAATCAGAGGCCAGAAAGTCATGTATGCCAATTAGGGTCCTCACAATTGTGTTTATAAATAAGGGTCCTCATAAGGGTAGTTGTACAAATATGTGTGTGTGTGTGTGTGTGTGTGTGTGTGTAGACAGGAACTCACAGCCCTTAAAAATGGGCTTAAACAAAAACAACCTGAGATACTTGTACTTGTAGTTTTTCCACATTATGCTGTACAACAATGACAACAATTGATTTGAATTTCATGTCACTCAGTATTTAAAGTGAACAAGGGAATAAGACCGTTGGTTTTTCTACCTTAGTGAGACCTATGAGAGCTTCACACCTTGTGGGGACGTCTTTGCAAAGTAAACTAAAAACATCTACTCAGTTATTAGAAATGTTAGAGAAGTGTACTTTGAGTATTTCTGCTTGAGATTGGATAGTTTTAAACACATGTAAAGGAGATTCAGTTTGTTCTTATATCATTGTGAGGACATCTTGCAAAAAAACTCGACAATTTAGCCTCAGTAAATGGACTTGAGCTTGTAGAGCGCTTTTCTAATTGTGCTTTTTCCCCGCAGGTCACACCTACACATTCACACACTGATGACAACGATTTGGGGGTTCAGCATCCTGCCCAAGGACACTTCGACAAAGGTCGGAGGATTGGGAGTTCTGTTTTTCTGACAGTAGAAATTTAAGAAACTTGTACTTTGCTTAAATATCTAAAATCAACTCCAGTAGAATGAATGCACAGTGTGTTTGTGATTACATCAATGTGGGGACCTTTGTGAGTTTTACACCTTGTGAGGACATTTTAGCAATGTCGGGAGATTTTTGCAAATACTAATTTTAATGTTGTCCTGCTTGATGGTGTTATAGTTAAGGTCAGATTTAGGATTAAGTTTTGAAGCCCAGGAGTCTTCTTTTGTCAGAAAGGGTCCACATAACTGTAGCAGTGTGTGTATTTGTTACCTGAAGAAGTAAGAGCAACCTGTGGTTTGATCTCTGCTGAGGCTGGTTTTGGTTTCTGTGATAGAGAAAAAAACAGAAGAGACTTTATTATTCTGATTAGCAATTCATGAAATGAACCTTCTGCTTCCATGTTTTCATTTTTCTTTCTTTGCGCTGAGAAATCTCCTCATGATGCGTCCCTCTGGAGGTTATTATTCACACTCTTTTCTGTGACTGTAGATTTTGAGTGTTTGTGTTTAATAAACCCAAAGGGGCAATTTGGTGGCAGCATTAATCCGTAACACACAGACAGAGACGGTAAATACTATGATTAAAAAGTAATAACAATGAGACTGCTTTTAAAACACAGCACACATTCAACAAAAGTGTTTATTTAAAAGTGTCAGCGAAGGGTCTGAAGTGAAACTATATTTAGGGAACTTTTAGTCGTGAATCTAAGTGACATCAGATTCAAACAGAAGATGATACTCTGCAGCACCATTCAGCATCATGCTACAGTAGCCATCATACACAGGTAATCATCCACGTCAGGTAGATCAGAACTTGAAAGCCTCGCAATCATCGAGTTGAAAGTTAGAATATTGTAATGTAAATATTTGAAAATGTGTCAACCTTTTTGTAAAGTGTTTTTAAACCTTAAAAACCTTCAAACTGTTTTTTTTAAACTCCGAGTAACAAAATGGAGACACGTGAGATTATATGTTGAATCTAATTTTGCTTCTTGCGCAACAAACATTGTTTTTTATATATTTTCAAGGCTCTTCCACCGAACATCACAGACCTGTTGGAGTGGAGTTTGGGCAAACACACGACTCGTTCTTCTGAGTGGCTCGTTCTTAAAGTCCCTCGAGCGTTTACTGAACTCAGTAAATCTGCTTTTTCTTTTGATGCCCCAAACTCGTGGAACGCCCTCCAGCAGACTCTAAAGATCGGAGTTCTTCCCTCTCTTCCAGAGTTCAGGAATTTGATCACTAGCCACTTTGTTTTAAAATTGTAACTGCTCTTACTGGATCTCAGTGGTTTTTGTCTCTGATTCTGAGTGTCTGCTTGTTTTACTGTGCTTGTAATCTCGACGGCATTGGAAATGAGGGAAACCTCAGTGTCCTTTCGAGAATAAATAAAGGTTTGAAATGAATTTTCTAAAGCTTTAAGACAAGCAGAATTTAACGAAAAGAAAGTTACAGAAAATGGAACCACCGTTTTAAAGCACCGAGGGTAACACTGAACGCATTAATAAAGTGTTGATCTGAATAAAGAATGATTAATCAAAGACGGATTAGTTCTCGTTATTTTGCTCTAGAACAGCGGCCGTCACCATGACATCACATTCTGCTTTTTAACTGGATCAGTGACCTTCAGTTCCTCCGCTCTAACTGTCAGTATCATTATTGTACATTACAGTGAGAACAGATCAGCGATCGGCTCTGACTCAGTGTGTGATCACAGTAACTCTCCCCAGAGACACTGATCAACATTCAGAGATCTACGCCTCCTCAAGCAGAGCAGGAGCAGCTGACTCCTCTCTCAGTGCTGAGGTATCTAAACACTGTGATGGTGTTTATTTAGATACTCACTCTACACCTACTGGATCTGTGTCTTTCTGTGTGTTTGTGTGTATTTCATTACCATGTGGAGGTTGGTCCTGGGAGCTCAGTAGTGGGGAGGAGCGGAGTGGATCCACATTCACCTTTAAAACAGGACTATAGAAAGACAACATCACACACATACACAGCGGTGCACCAGTTAGTGTCATAACAAGGCAGGTCAGATGTCAAAGTGTTCACAAGACATCACTGATTGAGGACAAGAGTGTGATGTTACCTGCTCCTGAGGGGCGGAGTCATCCTCTCCACCAGCTGACTGTTGGATTTACTGACCCTCTCTGCAAAAACAGGTCAGAATGAAATGAAAAGCCCAAAATTAAACCTTTGAAAAAGTCATCTTTAGGGATGTGCACGACTAGCTAACTAAACAACGTACATTTTGCTAGACAGTAAACTCCATCCTAAATAAGAAATTAAGTTCAAACTATTCTACATTTGAACGGACACATCACCCAGTGGTCCCTCACTTTGGTTACTCTAGGTTAAATATAAAACTATAAGGGAAATATCTCCTGTTTTGGTTTCACAATTCTTTCTAAATCATACAATACAATTAGAATTCATTGTATGTGTTTGTGTGTGTTACCTGAGAGTTGGTGTAGCAGCGTGGATGCCAGGTTCACCGACATGTCCTGCCACAGCACGGCTCGGAGGCACTGGTCGGCCATCTTGGCTCCGGAGTTGAATTGGTCTTCTGTCTTGACTCCAAAGAAGAGCTGCTCCTCTGTCTTTACTCCTGAGAAAACGAGGTCCGCCATCTTGACTGCAGGAAGAAGCCGGGTCTCTATTTTGGTGCCGACAAGAAGCTGGTTCTCCATCTTGGCTCCTGAAGGAAACTGGCCCTCCATCTTGGCTCCAGAGAAAAACGTGTTGCTCATCTTAGCTGCAGAAGGAGGCTTCTCTGCGATTTTTGCTTTAAGGAGTAACCGTTCCTCCATCTTGGCACCAGATAGAAGCTGGTCGTCCATTTTGGTTCCAGAGGCTCCATGATCCTCCAGTTTCACTCTGAACTGAAACTTGTTGTCCCCAGTGACGAGGCTGTCTGCGGTTTTCGAGCCAGTATAAAACGCTTCCTCTACTTTAAGGCCATGAAGACACTGGTCAGCCATTTTGGCTCCTGGGTGCATTTGCTCTTCAATCTTGTTGCAACTGAGACGCCGGTCCTCTGTTTTTATGCTGAAGTGATGGTGGCTCACCATTGGGGAAAGTGAGGTCATCTCTTTTGTGATTGGTCTATCGCGGATGACCAATGTGTCTACTTCCATTGGCTCTTCTTCTTCTTTAATCCTCACTGCATGGACGTTCACTTCCTGACGCTCTGTAATTGGATGGAAATCAGTGATTGAACATGTATTTTGCAACTCGTAAATTTTCTTGACTTTCAGCGGATTTTCAAATGACCTTTACCTGACTGCTGATAAATTCTCAAATACACCATCAAACTGTTACATTTCAAAACATGTGCACCTCAATAAAACCAGGATCTTCTCCTTCCGTGCCGAAGCTTTAATAAACTACACATATTTCACAAGACAGGTGCTTAGAAAAGGACTGAATCCATCAACAAGGTTCATTGAAAACAATAAATTACCCAATATTGGGTGCCTAGGACTTCTATTTTTGTCATGTGATATTGAAACAGGTAATGATATTGATTGTTTTTTACTAGTATCATATCAAAGTTTGAAACTGTGGTATCATGACAACCCTACGTCCCATTTTGGGGTTTTTTAGGCAAGAATCCAAACCTGGATGTAAACTAATTTCCTCAAACTCAATAACAATAAAACTGAGCTCATGGTTGTGGCGCTGCTCAGGAAGGTTGGAGATATCTTACTGGAAGTTGAAGGGCTCTCCATCCGCCCATCCTCCGGGGCATCCTCCTGGACTCAACCCTCTCATTCCACTCCCACATCAAATCAGTCACTACATCTGCCTTCTTCCATACAAAAAATATCTCGAGAGTACGGCCATCACTCTGCAACTCCGTGGCAGAAACCCTCATTCACTCCTTCATCACCTCCCGTCTAGACTACTGTAATGGAGTCCTGTCTGGGATAACCAGCAAAGCTCCAATATGTCCAAATTCTGCTGCAAGAGTCCTCACCTGCATCAAGCCCTGGCAGCACATCACCCCAACCCTCATCCACCTCCAATGGCTCCCAATTAGATCCTGAATGAAATACTAAATACTCCTCCTCACTTATAAATCCCTCAGTACCTCTCTTACCTCCTACAGTACACCCCACACACCATGTCCTGGAACCTCTGCTCCTCGGACACTGGCCTGCTGTCTATACCAAACACCTGACTCCGCACCTATGGAAACAGGGCCTTCACAGACCCCAACCTGTGAAACACCCTCCCCTCAGACATTCGCAATTCCCCATCTTAGGACTCAATCAAAAAACTTCTCAAACACCGTCTGTTCTCGACAGCTTACAACCACCCTGAACCTCTCCATCAGTCCCTCCACCGTGTGAAGCGCCCTTGGGTCCCTTGAAAGGCGCTATATAAATGAAATCTATTATTATTATTATAGTAAGAAAAGTACTTGGTTAGGTTAAGAAAGAGATTGTTGTTTGGTTTAAAACACACACGCACACACACAGCTGTACCTGCAAGCTTCCTCAGCATATCTGAAGCCATTGTGTCAGTGGTTGTGTTGCCGTCAGGCGTGTGTGAGAGTGACGGAGGTTCAGGACTCGCACCAGGGCCGTCAGGTGAGAGAGCGAGGCCCGGCTCATCCTGCTGACCACCACGCACCTCCGGCAGGGCCTCATGCCTCTGAGGCTCCAATTCCACCCGCCTACCAGGATGCAACTGGGCCTTCTGGGTGGCCTCTGAGGAAAAAGAGATGAAAAAATGCAATGGAGCTGTGTTGGAGTGATTTGATTTGGAGTTAAGTGTAAACAGATTATAGTAGAGTTCATATTACAGCCTGATAACTGAACTCAACATGAAAAGAGCCTTTAACACTTCACGGACAAAAGTATCAATTAAATACATTTGATTTTTGATCCATTATTTAAACTTCAATGTTTGATTTTCTGTGAATTTCAGAAATGTATGAAAATATTCCCAAAGAATTGTATATTATCCTCACATACAGTATGTGTGTGTGCGTGTGTGTCTGTGTGTGTGTGCTACCTGACAGCCTGATGAGGAGGTCGGACGCCATCTTGCTGCTGACATCAGGGCTGAAGAGAGTGGTGGCTGATGGGAAGGGACTTGAACCTGTGGCGTGTGCTTCCGCTGTGCGCTCAGCATGCGTGTCAGCAGCACGTGTGTCGGGCACACTCAGGGAGCCAGCTTCGCCACCACCGCCTGAGTGTGTGTCTGTGTTTGCAGGGTGTGTGTGCCGTTTGGCTGCATCAGAGGGAGGCTGCAACACACTCGACCCACGCTTCATTTTCCGGTGTGTGTGTGCGTGTATATCTTTGAGTGAGCGAGTGTGTGTGAAAAGAGAGGGAGTCAAAACTCAGAAGAGAGGAGGGCAAGAGAGAAGGAAGAGGAGGAGGAGGAGGAGGAAGGCAGTGATGCTAAAATAAGACGAGTGTGTTTGTTAACATATGGAAGTGAGGAGAACATGGTAGGGAGAAAAAAGGAGCGATCGAGGTGAAGGAGAAACTGTAGAGGGAGGATTTTGTGTTTGGACCGAGCTGTTGCTGCCTCTCATTGACCTGCAGGAGAGAGAGAAGGAGACGGAGAAAGAGGGGAGAGAAGACGGATGAGAGAGGAGATAGACAGACAGGAACAGTGAGGACGAAGGGCGAGCGAGGACAGGAGAGAGGATGGATACGGAATAGAGAAAGAGGGTAGAGAGGGGGAGAGATAAAGGGAGGAGGGGATGGAGAGGAGAAGGAGAAAAGATATTTTAACAAAGTGAATTTGCGAATGAATTAATTATTGAATGGATATGGCCCCAATAATAATAAGGGGATAAATCATTTTGTGTTATCGCCATGGTAACAGACCCGTGCTGTGTCGTCTCCTGGCCTGACCTTCCAGCCAACAAACAATCATCAATTATGATCAATAATCATCAATAAGCACTTCCAGCTGGTATAACGGAGCACTGCTTGCCGGTGCATTTTGATGAAATATTATATTTTTTACGCTTCGGCCAACACCTGTGCTAAATATAATTTAAATATATAAAAAAATAATCCTGCATTAAATCCTGCACATTAAAAAAAACAACTTAAATTTAATTAAGAGAGAATATTTAAAGTGCCTTTTACAAATCTTGACATTTTTACAATAATGTAAAGTTTAAATAGCATAAAAAGTGTATAAATATTTTTTTTAACGATACAAACCGCATTATTAAAATACATGTTTATTCAAATAAATAAAAAAATTATCAAAATAAAATTTATTTTAAAATTAAATCGATTGAATTGATTAGAAATACAACCAAAAAAAATATTCAATTGAATTATTGAATTTTAAAAAATTATACGGTAATAAATGAAAAACATAAATTACTGCTAAATATTATTATAAAAAAATAAAATAAAAAATTAGCTAATTAAATAAAATGCTAATTAAAACAAGCTTAGACTAGATCGAATTTAAATACAAATTAAAAGTATTTATTTATTTTGTCCAACACTCAAACTAGGCTACAACTTAATATATGTTTGTCAATAATAGACTATAACAAAATAAAATACAGATTTTTCTAAATTACGTAAAAATGATTTAACCGGCAGCTTTATCTTCGCCTCGGTTAATGCGCTACCCCCGTCGACCCCGTTTCGTTCAGCCTCCTGCCTCCGTCTCTAAGCGACAGAGTACGGGGCTGCCGCATCCGCATCCCACAGGGGAGCGAAATGACCGGGTACCCGTTTTTACCACAACACCCCCCCCCCTTCACCACCTGTCTTACCCTCTATGTCGGTCGGTGTCAAACCCCAGGAGCCCGGCCGTTAGCTATTTATCTCCCCCCCCCTCCCTGCAACATGGCTGAACGGCACTCAGACTCCCCGACACACCGAGTCAGAAAGTCAATCCCCGGTGTGGGATGGCGGTGTTCCTCTTTTCCTACCGTTTAACCGCCAAATTAGACATTTTGAAGAATTTTCTCCTTCAGTCACCGGAAACGAGGGCAGGTGTCAAGAGCCCAGCCGTTACCCCCTCCCTCCTCCCTCCCTCCCTCTCGGTCTCCTGCAACATGGCTGAACGGTAACCCGACCTCACAAGACCTCAGAAGTCATTTTCACGGGTCAGTTAGCATCCATAACCGGACATCTACCCGCCCCGGGAGTGACAATCCCCCCTCCTAACCCGTCTCTCCTCCGTGACTTACCGGTACCAGGAGGGCAGGTGGCGGCGGTGGCGGAGGTGGTGGTGGTGCAGTCCGGGGCATAGCCTATATATAGACTATAGATCTCCTCCATGATAAATTCCCTCTCCTTTTTCTCCTTGTTTTGGCACCTCCACGGTTTCTCCTCCGGTTTCTTCATTCACGGTGAGGACCAAACGCCGAGGAGATGATCCCTTTCTTTCCCGAGCCCGAGGATGACGGGTCGGTCACCGAGCAGGGCAGATGGAGGTTTCCGCCTCCTCTCTCTCTCTCTCTCTCTCTCTCTCTCTCTCTCTCTCTCTCTCTCCTTCTGTGTGTGTGAGGTAGAGAGATGCAGTGTGTCTCTGTCCACGCGCCGGATCATAGCACAAGGGCAGGACACGAGTGAACCCGTGCGCACGCGCCCATACCCATACCCGCGCGTGAACCCGAGGGTACATTCAGTTTTTTGTTACATTGAAAGAACCCGGAGACAGAAAACCGCGAGCGACGTTTCATAAGTAGCCTACTGTTCTGTCGACCGAGCATCACACCAGTTGCTAACAAGGAATAGTGGCGGCAAATAACCAGTAGGGTACTGTAGATAAATGATACTGGTGCTAGAATGGGGAGGGGGGGGGGGGACTGACAGACTGGTCACTCACTGCCAGACTTCAAGACTCGTTACTGGGGTATAGCATTCTGTAGGACTGTAAGCTATGTAAGCTGAAGAAGTGGGTATACTCTTAATTTTTCCCCAAAATGTTTTCTTGAAGTGTCCCATCCAGCAGTGGATTAACGGCCTCTGTTATAAACCGTGACAACGAAGACTCCTCTTGCATTTTTAGTCAGTGCGTGTTAGCCAGAGAGTAGTGAGGGTCATCCCTTCAGCATCCTAGGAAAAACAAACAAACAGCATATTTAGATTTTCATCAATCAATCAATGGTGTGCTCAGAGGGGATGTAGAAGTGGGACATCTAGAACATGCACGTAAACACTCGTTTCAGACCACATTTAGGCTTTTTCTTGTATTTGATTGTGGACAGAGGAAGAAAGGCTGGGATGACATTTCTGCACAATGGATGTCAGACCAACAGAGACTGCAAGTTTCTTGTTTGGGTGTTGGCAATGGCCTAGTAGCCTGTGTTCAATATATTTCAATACACAATATATTTTTCATTGATCAATAAATAGAAATTTCCGTGGGTGGGGTCGGGACCCCAAGGTTGGGAAAGCTTGCCCTAAAGTATTGGGCCACCTAAAAGTCCAAAAAGTCTGGACGCGCCCCTGTATAGAAGTAGTATGGTTTTAGGTATAGTTGCAGTAATATGATAAATTATTAAAAACAGTATTAGTTAACAGAAATAATAAAAGTCCAAATATTAGCACATCTACGAGGGCAGCTGTCGTACAAGTAGGCCTATTGGAAACGTGGTAGCAGTAGTGATAGAAGCAGAAGCAAGAGAAGTTGTATTTGGTCCGTAGTAATAATGGTGACTGCAGTAGTTAAAGCAGTTAAAGTAGAATCACATGCACGAGTACACTTACGATAAATGCTGTAGGTCTATTTATAAAGGTGGTAGAAGTAATGGTGATCTCCGTACTCGATTCCGAGACGAGACCTTAAAAAAGGGGTCTCAAGACCAGTGTTGAACACTACTTATTAGTGTTGTAGTACTCGAAATCAGTCTTGCTGTTAAGACCGGTCTGGAGACCACTTTTTGAAGTTCTCTCTCTCGTCTCGGAATCTAAGGCATTTTCAGTCTTGTCTTGTCTCAGACTGGGCGGACTCTGAATTTTAAATCAAGACCACCTCTGATTGGCTATTTTTCCACGTCATTACTGTGATTAGAAGGAAAACGCCTCTTTCTAAAAGAACATATAACTTCAATTCATTTGTAGTTTGATTTTTACCCCCCGGTATCGGCAGCAACCTTGCCGGTGTTACAGTCTGAGTCACACGCTTGCTGCACACAAGATGAAGATTTTCCAGTGATATTTATGGGCTTGGTCTTGTCTCCGTCTCACCATGCCTTGTTCTTGGTCTTGATCCCTAAATGTCTTGGTCTTGTCTCAGTCTCAGAGCACTCTGGTCTCTGGTATGTCTTAGTCTCGGTTAGTGTGGTCTTGACTACAACACTACTAATACAGTCCGTCTCAACCACATTGTAAAAGCCTGTGCAAAGATCAGTGGGTCGTCCAGCTGAAAGACTCGAGTTCTCTGTGGAAGCAGCGTGTGGTCCAGAATGCAAAAGGAATCATAAATCATCTTGGAAACATGCTTTCACCTCTGTTTCCTTTAATGCCCTCTAGATGGCGCTATCATGCCCCTCCAAGGTGAACCAACAGATACGCACAACTCTTGATTCCTTCAGCTATCGGGGCTGTTGAATGCAGAACAACGTAAACTTTAATTGATTATGGTCAGTTCTTTAAGCAACCCGTTAGGTTGAATTCATTGATGTATCCATCTACTGAATACATTTCTGGCAATGTGTTTGTATTTTTTAAGATCTGGTTCCTGATTTGGCGACTTGTTTATCTGCTGATTCGTTGTTACTGGCATGTGAATGTAATTGTCCAAATACTGGTGTGACTGTGTTTACTTCCTTTATATTGTCTTGACTTCTCTTAATGTCTCATAAGGCTGTGAAACTGAATTACCCTTCTGGGATTAATAGAGTTGTCTCAATAGTAGCAGTAGTACATGAGTACAGTAATAGTTTAAATAGTGGCAGCCTTAAAGCAGTACCAGTGGTACAGTATTGTAGTATTAGCAGAAGTGGCATTAGGTGTTGTCGGACCAAACAGTTCTGGGAACCTTTTGAAGAGGATCTATCCACTAGGGAGTTTCCTAAGAACTAAACACCATGGGGACTGTTTTTGTCTGCATTTGCACCGCCATGGTTCCTCCTCTGAAGCAGGAGCTAAAAAGGTTCCTCTTAACGGTTGTTGGAGCCGTGGATGGATCTAAGTATCTTTGTAGTATTTCTTAAGGTTATTGTGGGATTATATTGAGTAGGGAGAAAGTGGGTCACATGGGTATGGGCGGAGATGTGGTATTGATTTATCTCACCTGTTCACCTTCAGTGGAAGACAGAAGGTGAGCTGGGTCGCCGTATTTTTAATTGACCGCTATTGTTTCTGGCTCACTGTGATCATGAGTTAATGCACGTTATCATAAGTTGATTCTCTTTTCGTTAATAAAAAGTCAAACTTATTTTTCGTATCACAGTATTCTTTGGCAAAGCGCGTCAGACAAAGTGTTAGGCCCAACCCTCAGCTTCTCAGCGGCTTCATTGTTCCGGAAAGTCGCTTCAACGGTGTTCTAAGAACTTCATAGTTCCTGCGGTGCAGAATCAGTAAAGAAGGGGAAGGGTTCCAACAAGTTCCTAGAACTATGAAAAAGTTCCTGCGGTCTGAAAACACCTTTTAATAGTGACAGTTGTAGGAAACAAGTCATATTTATATTAGAGGCCAGAAAAGCATCTTTATTATACTATTATAATCACTTAAAAGCTAGTGATTGGTAGCATAATTTGTTAGTAGTTATGGGTTTTTTAAATTCTATGTATTAATGGTAGTAGTGGTTTAAGTGGCGATCGATAGTGCATAATTGTAGAGTAGGATACTTGTTAAAAAAGTCAGAAGCACCAGACACTGTGTATTTGAGAAAACGTGTATTTTACAGAGTGCAGTGTCCTGTTTTCGCCTGCAGAGGGAGACAGAGACAGCCGTCTGAACCTTTAGTCAAAGCTGCACTTGAAGTATAAAAAGGTAAATTAATCAATGAAAATCTGAATTACAAGAAGGCTGGTAAAACATTTTTTATTCATATTTCAAACTGAAGTCAACAGTGACTTGCTCCACCCACAGAGTGGGGGCAGTTCAGGTCAATATTCAACCAGTTATTAACACTAATGCAGCCACACAGTTCATTTAAAACCCTGTAATCCTCCTACGCTCACTTACACACACACAGTTATATAAGTTCTTCCTATTCTTAATATACATGCTTCAGCAAACAGACCTATTGAAACACTATTTATTTAACATCATTGTCGCTTCATAAGTTTACATCTTCATTAGTTGACATTTACTCTGTACAGTTACAGCAAGCTTTCACATTTGTTTCTTAGTTGTCAGGGTTCCAGTCTGACTGTACCAAGTTCTTACTACGGGGGTTTAATAGTTAACAGATTTTGTTTTATTTTTGAGAAACTTTTTTTTTGTATTTTCTGTGATACCTTTTTGGGTGTTGAATAAATATTTAAGCATATAGACTTGTTTTTTGTCTTCATGTTGAACATCTCTCTTCCAATTGTTTGGTTTTTTAAATGGTTTGATCCGTGTCCATATTCACTATAGTCCCGTTTCCACCAAGTGGTTTGGTTTGGTTCGATCCAGTTTGGTACGGTAAACCCTGATCCTGCTTACTTTCACAGACAAACGTACCCTTACTTGGTAGGCCGGCTCACACTCACCTACAGAGTAATAAATAGTGTGACATCATAGCAGCGTGACACAGTGTGGCCCGCCAATATAATCAACGAAGAAGAAGAACTCGACAGTAAACAAAGGGCAACAATGGATGACATCCAGCATTTTGTGTTCTTTCTTCTTGGCATGTAGCAGTGCTACAAGCTGACATTTTTCCCCAAAAACAGATTGAACTAAGTCTCTCGAAATCCACGGGATATTTAACCATGTTTTGTGTTTGGCCCTTATTATCGCTGTCGCAAGGGAAGTGGCGATTCTTTCGACCAATCAACGGACTGTAGTGTGCATAATGCTACCCTTCAGGGCCAGATCAGTACTCTTGGCAACCAAACAGAAAGGTAGCAAAAAAGAAGGAAGGGAGGGATCCATTACTTTGGTACCATACCAGACTTTTGACAGTGAAAACGCCACACGTACTTTAACAGAACCACTTGGTGGAAACAAGGCTTTTGCGTACCTTTGTTTGTCCGTTCACAGTTTGAGTTCAGTTTTGTTTTTTTATACATTCATGCATTTACATTGTGTAAATATTTTCTGTGCATAAAGCCACTTTTTGAAAATCCAACGGTGACTTCTCATGCACCTTAAAGCTTGGAGGGGAAATTCCCAGTTGTGTAGAGGAGGCCCGTTTCAGTCTTCTGTTTTTTTTTTCCTATTCAAAATAGAAAACATAGTTTAAGTTTAAGGTTAGAGGTGCGTTTCATACTTTTATAAGCTAAATATCTTTACAGCATTGGGACTCACCTCACCTGCGGCTCCCGTTACTCTCCTCTTCTTCTTCATCTTCAAAGGACCTCTGCATCACAGTCTCTGCAGCAGAAACACATGTTTAAAAACCCTTATCAACAAACACACAAATACATCCACACACAGATTATTGGTATATTCTTACAGTGACTTGTGGAAACTTTTCTGGTTCATCATGTGCTCTCTGAAGATGTTTACGGCTTTAAAAACATCCAGATTGTCACGGTGATCTTCTATCAACTTGCTGTACCTGTAAAACACATAATGGTTAGCTTAGCTTAGCACAAAGAGTGGTAACAGATGGAAACGGGCAGCCTAGTCCCATGCAAAGGTTATTAAAAAAAAGACCGTGATTAATCCTAACATAAGTGTAAACACACGTTTTTTCTCTGCAACCATTACTCTTATTCTAACTTTTGATTTATTTGTACTTTAAAGATTTTTGTACATCCACTTCAGTACGATTTTAAAATAAGGACTGTTACTTTTAGTTGTAACAAATGTACCTTTGTGTCCAGGTGACCTCTTTAAGACTGTCCTCTCTCCACTCATGGTAGAGTCTCTCAGCAGTAACTACAGACCCAGACACCTGCTCGAGTCCAGACTGGAGCTCCTGATTCCGGATCAGGAGGCTTCTGAGGCTGGATCGGGCCGACAGAGCCACCAACAGATAGATTGGATCCTCCAAAACCACTGAGTGGAAAGACTGCAGGGCCCCGATGAGCCAGGGTGGGGGAGGGGAAGTGAGAATGGTCTGTAGAGGAGAGATTTACGCATATTAAAAAATCTTTCATCAGAAACTGCAGTTCCTCAAATGGCCACCAGAGGCTGGCTTGTATAGTGAGTCAATACCCAAAGAGCCCCATCTTCAAAGGTACAACGTTACAACAGAAATAAACATGTTTCTAGCTTAGAATGAAACCAGAAACATCACAGGTGGGTAAATATGTTTGTAACTCACCTGTTTAAATTACATTAAAACTTAAAAATGTAATGCCTTATTAGGGGTGTGGCCTCTTTGAGTGACAGGTTGGTGCTACTAGCTGTCTGTTTACAGCCTGGTAAAAAACACTTCATGTATGTATAGTACAACTTTGTGACAAATGAATAACATTTCAACACTTTTAAATTGTTAAACAGCTGATAACACAATGACAGGTTAAAATCTGAAGGGACACAAGTATACATCATGTTGAAACAACATATTTGACTACCAGCTAGCTTCTTATGGACGCTAACTAACTAAAGCATTTGGTTACTTTCTAGCTAACAATAACATTTGATAGAGCTGGATATGATTGATAACAACTAGCTTAAATAGGGTTAGCAAGTCGCTATGCTAACAAGGTTATGGTAAGCATTTGGATTTGCACATAAGGCATTTTTCCAATAGCTTTCCAATTACAGTGATGAAAGTAAGCCAGTAGTTAGCTAGAATGGTAAGACTTTCCCGTGTTATTGTGTGACGCTATTAAACATTAAAGTTAGCTTGAACTTGAATGATAATGTTAGCTGCTATACCAGTTGGGTAATGGGTTATCAAAAATGTTTTGTTTTTATTTGAAATATTGACTCGAATGTTTTAAAATCCATTGCCTTTTAGTTTATGATTAGTTTAAAAAGAGGGGTTTAAATTACAGTATACTCCTTGTAAGATTTCATACATATATGATTAACAAACACACACCACAGCAGTAAACCATTAAAACAGCATTTTATTTTCTTAACATTAACGTGAAATCAGAGGTTAATGGCTGCCGTGTGAATATGGTAGTTGCGATTTGTAATTACAGCCATTGTGTGCGTCTCACCTGGTTTGTGCCGCTGTAGTGTTTCAGTGTTTCCTGAAGCAGTGATCTCACGTCATCTGCTTCATGTAAACTGCTGATAAGAGCCTGCAGGAATCAAAAAGACGATGACATCATCACCTGGTTACATACCAGTTCACCTCAGAAGCAAACAGAGCAAACGAGTCAATCAACAACATAAAAAAACAGAAGGACTGGACAACACATACAAGCTGTGTCTCACTTCAGGGGCTGCATGCTTTGAAGAGTGCATTTGAAGGCCAGTCTAGGGTCAAGTGCCAGACAGCAGCTTCGCCAGTCTCAATCCAATTCGTTCTGAGCAGTCTACAGAGGATACGGAAGCTGGGTCCTTTGAAGGATACTATGGAAAAAGGTTTTCACTCACCTCCAGTGTGCTGCTGACTCTGTACAGATAGAGCGCCTCCTGCTGGATGAAGCTGGTGAAGCAGCTCTGCGTCAACTGACCCGTCCGGAACTGTCTAACGAAAGAGGATGAGCGGAGAATGTCCTCCACCAACATGTTGCTGTAACTCCAAACAACATCAAACATTCTCACACCGGCGACCAATTCTTTAAGAGAAGAAAAACAAACAAATACTAGAATCAAAAGGTCATAACAGCCAGAGCTCCCCCAACCTTCAGTGACGCCCGGCCTCCACCATCGAACTGTGTCGTCCCAACCACCGCCTGACGTCCAGCCTCCACCATCGAACTGTGTCGTCCCAACCACCGCCTGACGCCCAGTCTCCACCATCGAACTGTGTCGTCCCAACCACCGCCTGACGCCCATCCTCCACCATCAAACTGTGTCAACCCAACCACCGCCTGACGCCAAGCCTCCACCATCGAACTGTGTCAACCCAACCACCGCCTGACGCCCAGCCTCCACCATCGAACTATGTCAACCCAACCACCGCCTGACGCCCAGCCTTCACCATCGAACTGTGTCGTCCCAACCACCGCCTGACGCCCAGCCTCCGCCATCGAACTGTGTCATCCCAACCACCGCCTGACGCCCAGCCTCCACCATAGAACTGTGTCAACCCAACCACCGCCTGACGCCCAGCCTCCACCATCGAACTATGTCGTCCCAACCACCGCCTGACGCCAAGCCTCCACCATCGGACTGTGTCGTCCCAACCACCGCCTGACGCCCAGCCTCCGCCATCGAACTGTGTCATCCCAACCACCGCCTGACGCCCAGCCTCCACCATCGGACTGTGTCGTCCCAACCACCGCCTGACGCCCAGCCTCCACCATCGAACTGTGTCGTCCCAACCACCGCATGACGCCAAGCCTCCACCATCGGACTGTGTCGTCCCAACCACCGCATGACGCCAAGCCTCCACCATCGGACTGTGTCGTCCCAACCACCGCCTGACGCCCAGCCTCCGCCATCGAACTGTGTCGTCCCAACCACCGCATGACGCCAAGCCTCCACCATCGGACTGTGTCGTCCCAACCACCGCATGACGCCAAGCCTCCTCCATCGGACTGTGTCGTCCCAACCACCGCATGACGCCCAGCCTCCACCATCGAACTGTGTCGTCCCAACCACCGCATGACGCCAAGCCTCCACCATCGGACTGTGTCGTCCCAACCACCGCCTGACGCCCAGCCTCCGCCATCGAACTGTGTCGTCCCAACCACCGCCTGACGCCCAGCCTCCACCATCGGACTGTGTCGTCCCAACCACCGCCTGACGCCCAGCCTCCACCATCGAACTGTGTCGTCCCAACCACCGCCTGACACCCAGCCTCCACCATCGAACTGTGTCGTCCCAACCACCGCCTGACGCCCAGCCTCCACCATCGAACTGTGTCGTCCCAACCACCGCCTGACGCCCAGCCTCCACCATCAGACTGTGTCGTCCCAACCACCGCCTGACGCCCAGCCTCCATCATCGGACTGTGTCGTCCCAACCACCGCCTGACGCCCAGCCTCCACCATCGAACTGTGTCGTCCCAACCACCGCCTGACGCCCAGCCTCCACCATCAGACTGTGTCGTCCCAACCACCGCCTGACGCCCAGCCTCCATCATCGGACTGTGTCGTCCCAACCACCGCCTGACGCCCAGCCTCCACCATCAGACTGTGTCGTCCCAACCACCGCCTGACGCCCAGCCTCCATCATCGGACTGTGTCGTCCCAGCCACCGCCTGACTTCCAGCCTCCATCATCGAACTGTGTCGTCCCAACCACCGCCTGACGCCACGCCACTACCATCGGATTGTGTCATCCCCACAAACATCACCGTCCTCATTCATGCACGGCCTGCTCTGACCTCCCCTTAGCAGCAAGGAAGTGTGGACAAAAGGAACGCGAGGAATAGAAATCCTTCTTGCATATTATCCCATATGCTTTTTTTTGTAAAGCATCTCGAGATAACACTAGTTATGATTTGGTGCTATACAAATAATGATTGATTGATTGATTGATTGATTGATAACATTTCTATCATTTTGGATTTTAGTCATTTTTTAGATTCAACTACCCAACGGTAAATAAAGTAGTTAACATTAGCACAACATTATAAATCTACAGCAGTTAAATGCAAAAAAATCATTTATACAACTGTTATATAAATCGTTTGGGGAGCTATTTGCCATTATGGGATAGGACAGTGGACAGAGCAGGAAACCGGGTAGGGAAGTGGTGATTGACACGCGGAATAGGAGCCACAGGTGAGACTCAAACTTGGGCCGCCCACCTGGAGGACCACCACCTCCATACATGGGTCACAACCCAACCATTATTTACATCCCAATCCAAAAATGTTTGATATAATGGTTAAACATTGACAGGGATAATTTTTCTGCTCTTTGTCCATTCAATTTGAATACTTGAAGTATGATTTTAAACCAGTAAATTCACCTGACTGAACTGGTTTCCTGTCGCTGGGAAGGACTTCAGAGCTGGATATGGAAATAAACAGAGAAGATTCAAAACAACACTTGTTCTGCAGTCAAATATCTGATAAAAGCATCATTCTGAACTTGTAAATTAGTATACCAAAAAATGAATCATGCATTGTCCAAATGTGCACTTACATTTTCATACATCTGAACATATTTGCACTTAACACTGCAAAACAGTGATTATGTAATCTGTATCTGTACCCCAGCAGAATGTGAAGGAATGTGAATAAATGTGGATGAATGTGCGTGAAAGTGTGGTGTTTTTAGAATCTCGTATTTGTATTTTATTCCTAGCACTTAATAAATGTTTCTTTGCACTGACCGAATTTCGCTGTCCTTGTACAATGACAAATAGAGATATTCTATTCTATTCTATTCTATTACTGGAAGGGCTTATTTAGACATTTTCTCTGTCGATTGACAACGACTGACACTTTCAAAAATCTTCAAGACTTAATGCTAAGCTAAGCTAACTTTCTGCCGACTGTATTTTCTTATAAAGCCTGCACCTATAAAATGCAGAATCAATCTTTTCACCTTGCTCTCCTGAAAAAAAAGAAGCAAATTAAAGGCAGAAAATTGAGCGAGTGTCAAAACACGCAGTTCTTCAAATGGCCACTAGAGGCTGGCTCCAAAAGTGAGTCAATCCCTACAGAGACCCATGTTAAGGGGCTTGTGTCGAACTCCAGCACCCTAATGTCACTTCTCCCTCACCGACCAATCAAAATCAAGAGGAGGCGGGGCTTCTGATATAAGCTTTGTCAACAATAATGGCAGAGGAGAATCTAACTAGCTAGATGTTGCCTCAGCTCATATGAATCAGTGAGTCCCTTTAAAGTAAAACATCTGAAATTGTGTTCAGACTTTTTGTACATACCTGCCTTCGACGGAGCAAATGAAAAACCTGAGCTCTCCACAGGGGGCGCTGTTTAGCTCTCCATCTGAACACAAACACTAGCACTTAGCTCAACAGATATAATGCATCCATCCTATTCCGTAGCTATTTATCAAGATAACTACAATAACTATTCACTTCTGTGTTTCTTTTGTTTACTTTTTGGGTCCATTTGCAAACAAGCCCCGCCCTCTCTTGTTTTTTCCTTCCTCTGATTGGTCCAATCACTGATCCTGAAGGGGGGGCCATCGTTCCAGAACCAAGAGCTGTTCGTCTTCCGAGAATGAAAGCAGAGACAAAGAGGTTCAGCGTTAGACTTATCTTGTCAGTAAACTTCTTGTTCTGCTTCATTTATCTCACAACGCTAACCTTGACAGATTTGGTTACTGATAGTTGTTATGGTAAATATTAAGACCTTTATGTCCTTTAAACACTTTCCAGAAACAGATAAATACATAAAGAAACTAATTTAAAATCAGTCATACTTCTCTATTCCTAATATTTTCCTGATTAAACTCAAACTTTAACAGAGACAGCATTTTCAAAATAAGACTGGACTGTGTTTAGAACAAGGGCAGACATGATCACCACACCTTCTGCTGCTGGTATCCGCCCAGCCACACTGGCGTGTGTGTGCTCAGCTGAAGGGCGAACTTTCTCTCCTCAGGTGTGTGAAGAGACGCCAGGTCGCCACCTGCCTGAGTGCACACCGACTAACACACACAAAAATACACACACACTTCCTCCTTAAACCACACGGACTATTCATATTTGAATCTTATGTGTGATGGATTAAATGAGTTGTATTTTTTTTTTTTTACCTCAGCGATGCTCCAGGAGCTCCACACGGGGTAGAAAACGAAGCATCTCTGCCCGAATAGGAGCCACCGTGCTGGGCATGAAGTAACCGCCTCTGTCCCTAAAGGCCCAATGATCAGTTAAAATGTAAAACACACACACACACACACACACACACACACACACACACACACACACACACACACACACACACACACACACTTACCGTCGGCATGTTGAGTGTGTTTGTATTTACCCGAAGGCGACGGAGAGGTAGACTCGGTCTCGGTCAGGAGGACGGACAACACCAGAGGAAACAACACACACACCATCATCTACCTGCACAGGTAACACACACACACACACACACACACACACACACACACACACACACACACACACACACACACACACACACACACACACACACACACACACACACACACATAAAACACATCAGGGCTGCAGGAAGTGTTCAGAATTGTAAATAAATACTTGTGCAAACTGTCAAACTTACAAAGGACTTAATTGCCAACAAATGTCGTTTTGCACGTGAGACAGCGTAGGAGAGTTTACCATGCACACTTTAAATTGTGACTATGCACAACTTCGTTTTTGAGTCCCTAAAGAATCAAGTGAAGAAGATTTATAAGTTGCAAAATTGTATTACCTACATTTTATACTGGGGATAGAAAGGGTAAAATGTCTTTGCATGTGTGTGCCCACAAACGTCGGGCCCCCCCTGCATAGGTCAGTACCCTGGGTGGGCCACCCCAGTTAAAAAAGTCTGGACACGCCCCTGCAGTGCGTCCACGTTACGTGCGTATAACCACCCCTTGTTTAGAGGTCCATGGCCTCAATCTCAACTTCCAAAGCTCAGGAACTAAAGCAGTGGTTATTAACTTGTCTGGCCCCAGGACCCCGCACCAACTCCCCTGTGAAAAAATTGCAACCAAAATGTCTGATATTTGAACAATCAGATTTGTACCAACTGAAAATTTGTGCAGTTTGGACCTCAGTCGGTACAAAACGCGAGACAGAAACGAGAAACTGAACCAAAGAAACATGTTGAGGAAGTGCTTTACAGACTTTTTTTTCCATGCACACATTTGCGACCCACTGAAAATGGCTCTGTGTCCCACCTCTGGGTCCCAACCCGCCAGTTGAGACCCACTGAACTAAACTTCTAAATTTCCTCCTTTGCTTGAACATGAAGTCTCGTCTGGATTTATTAAACAGGATATAAGATCTTTCATGCATGAAACATTGTGCAGATTAACAGAGAAGGTTTGTCCGCTCTGCGCCAAAAACCTGTCGAGAAGTTCAAGAGCATAACAGTGATCTCATGAACCCGAATCGTAAATGTTTCGTTATTCAATAATCGACAGTATAAATGTCTAAAAACATGAACTGAACAATCCAACATTTATGTGGCTTTTAGAGGAAACCTACCTGTGAACTGCCTTCGATCCTCTCAGCACTCTGACCCTTGTACACACGGAAGTGTCCGCAGTATTCTAGTTTCTATAAAACTGTGAGTGCCTGAAGGAGCAGAGAGGGGAGGAGGATTCATCTCTGCTAAATCATCGAGCAGCAAATAATTTCATCACATCCGCCGCTCTTATCTGTGCAGATCTTCTTTTGTTACAACTGACACTTTATGGTGCCTGGACCAATGAGAACCAGTCTGACTGTGGTTGAGAGATTTTTACAACTTTAAAGGTTTTATTACTTCTAACTTTGGCTCCTCACTGTGGACGTTTAGGAGGTGTGTAGTGTTTTAGCTCTTTTTTTACCCTATAACTTATTAAACACAACCATCACAAGACCCATCAAAAGAACCCAGGCAACACAAGATGAGATAGGATGGGACTCCAAAGCCCCCTGCAGGAGCAGAATGGTGACGTCACTCAGGCTTCATTCATTCATATTTATTGTAAAAGGACTTAAGCTTGTTTTGGTCTTTTCTAGTCTCCTGACAACGCAAAGCACTTTTACACACATACCCATTCTCACACACTGATGGTAGAGGCTGCTGTGTAAAGTGACCATCAGTGACTAATCCCTTTCATACACATTCATACACCACCGACGAAGCAGCGGGAACAACTTGGGTTTAAGTGTCTTGCACAAGGAAGCATCGGACATGTGGCTGCAGGAGCTGGGGATCGAACCCACTGACCTTCTGGTTGTGAGACGAGCCACAGCTACAGTCTGTGGTTCTGATTAGGTTTTGCTCTTTTTTGTCATCTTCTAGTGTGAATGTTACACTAAAGTTTGGAGTAAAGGTTTGTTTACGCTGCTTCATTTACAGTCACTGGTTATTAAATAAATATAAATTCACATCAGCAGCTACTAAACGCTTGTAACGGAGGATATTTACGTAAAGCTATGAGCGCCGTCACTGACGTAAAGCATCTATTCTGCTGTAGGATCAGTGAGTCAGAGCTTCACATCAGAACTGTGGACAAACACCCTTTAAATGTCAAGTTTTGTGTTAAAAATCTAATTATTAACTGTATAAATCCGAGTCGTATATTTAAGATCACTCACCTGAAGGTCTCAGCGTTTAATCCTCTGGTGTGTCTTCATCCAGCTCCGACTGTCTCTGAAAAATAAGCACAACGCCTTCAGAGGCAGCAGGTGCTCAAATCAGGTGTGCTCAACAAAAGACACTTACATCATGTTAATGTGGGCGGGGCCCATTAAGTCTACAAGCGGAAATTCAAGCTTGTCGATTGTGTGGTACACGTGTGGTCGGATCAGTTGTGTGGTACACATGTGGTCGGATCAGTTTTACTTCTCTGAAAAAAACAAGAGTAAAATAAATGGGGGAGGGGCAGAGGGGGAGAGGGTGCAGAGTACTTTAAAGATTCAGTGTTGCTTTTTAGACATTATTTTCTAGGGTAGGGTAGGGTTGCAGCTCTCTGTAACCTCTGTGAGCAGGTTAGCGTTGTCTGCGACAGGTCACTCACACAACCAGACAGAAGTTACACAGGGCTGTAGCAGACTTCATCAAGATGTGACCTATGAAAGGTACCAGGGATCTCGAGTGTCATCCGGCCTATAATACACTGAACAGTGTGGGCAGCACGCTCCAAAGACAAAGGGTCTCTGAAGATCATACGCCAGTTTGGTTTACGTTCTTTCCGGTCCATTGGAAGAACCCGTTTGGCGGTTAGAAAGGACAACGCACAGAGAAGTCACAGAAAACAAAGGCTGCAGAACACGCCTTAGAAGCAACATAAGTTTAAGTTTTCTTCAGTATTCGGGCAGATCAGTGACGGTTCTCTGGACGTCTTTGGGTGCACTGCAGACTGGGTCTGACTAAGACCTCTAATCTGGCTTGTTTGAAATCTGAAAGGTTTTTATAAATACATTTTGATTGATTTCAAGTGTATATAAAATGGTTATAAATGTTAAATTCCCACTCTTTCAGCTCTGATTTCAACTCTCTCTGTTGAAGCTTTTAGTCGAGTAACTTGTGGCTTTAAGGTTTATAAAAGCCTCTTTTACACGAGCCGCTCCTTGAGTTGACCACAGAAATCAGAACACTCGTTTTACAAACATTGCGAGCAGGGAGCTGAGATTCAGGTTTGCCTCACAGGAAACATGCAATCAGAGAAATAAAAACCCTGCAGTCACGTCTAACAATGAGAGAGAGACAAAGAGACTCGAGGAGTGACGTGGGGACAAGAAATAAGAGATGAAAGTTTGAGAGATCCTGGAGGGAGGCGGCCACAGCTGGTGTACATCCTGTTAGAGAGAAAGAGTGTGTGTGTGTGTTGGTGTCTTATTCCCATAGAAATAGACTCCATAGAGAGGAGTTTCACCTCCTCTTCAGCAGGGTAACACAACACCACAGCCCTGACATTCAAATCCTGTCAGTTTCTGGTGCTGTGTGGTTTCCCTCTGCGCACGTTTAAACGCAAAAAATGGCCTTAACTTAACCTCCATCCATCCATTCCATCCATTTTCCTCTGCTTATCCGAGGTTTTATTCCCATATTTAAAGGTGCTTAAATATCTAAAGATGCTAAAAAGTGAGACAAGCAACAAGCAGAAACCTTCAATGCTGGAAAATTAAAACCACTGTGGAAGTGTAAAAAAGTGCAATTCCTCTAGTGTCCACTGGGGCGCCGGTGGCATAGTGGTTAGCGCGTGCGTCCCATGTACGGAGGCTGTAGTCCTCCAAGTGGGTGGCCCGGGTTCAAGTCCGATCTGTGGCTCCTTTTCCGCATGTCATTCCCCACTCTCTCTGATTTCTGACTCGATCCACTGTCCTGTCTCTCTAATAAAGACAGAAAAAGCCCCAGAATAAACCTCTAGTGTCCACTTGAGGTTTGAATTCTCTTAAGGTCTCATGTGCCCATTTTGACAGCAGATATAATTGTGTTAATACATGTTTTCATGATATTTAGGCTAGGAGTTATTCATACTTTTGCATAACTCAGGGCGTAGCTGATCTAACCAACAGGTGGGTGTGTTGTAGCTGTTTGTCAGGAGGCTTAAAGGAGCAATATGTAGCTCTGACACCTAGTGTTTAGAATGTGTACTGCCCCCTCCTCTCTAGAGTGGATGCTCACGCAGGTCACCATGTGGTGGACACTGAAGCTTCAGTGTTTAGCCAGCTCTGCATCGGTCTGTAAACCTTTCTGCGTTCTAACCTCTCTCCATTTTTCAAAAGCATCTCCAATATTGATCCTAGTTTGAGCACGTTTCTGCTCGTGGAGCTTATTAGAAACATGCAGAGGCTTTTTAGGTCGGGTACAATCACTTCTATCTGAACCAGTTCTCTTGCCCGCTTCCATCGCTGCAACACCTGTTGGTTTGACCTGATAACTGCTCTCATATCTGGCAAACCGAGGGGCGTCCAAAACGGCTGTGTGGGTGTGCCTTAAAACCGCCTGTACCAGCTCTACATATTCTGGTTCTATGTCTCCCCCTCTGTCTCCTTATCCTGGACCCCTAAAATCCCTCCAAACTTCCAGCTCATCCTCCTCACACACTTCAAACAAAGTCTGAACTCACACAGCATCACTGCTCTCTGCTGGGACTCACTGAACGACGAACAACAGAACTGGTAGACTGAAAGAAAGTGATTCTCAAACTTAAGAAGAAGTCAACAACATTTTCCGGACACCCCGAAGGTTTCCGCTCTGTCAGGTAAGGATGCTCATTGACAAAATTCATCCAGCTGTCGAATTCAGCGCTAATGCTTGATGATGAAGTTTTGTTAATATGCACGATAGTGTTTAGAAGAGCTTAACAATAAAGTCTAAATAATTCAAAGATAAGAAAGAACAACCTGTAAATATGAATTTTGAGTTAATTGATGATTAACACAAGACATTTTTTTAGATGATTGGATTATTCTTTGTACATATTTCTTATCATTTCATGCTAAATCGAAGACGTGGACGCTCAATTCTTCTGATGGTTTTTGAGTATATAGTTTTATTATTGCTTTTATGAAGTCTATTATTTTTAATGTTATAAGAGTTTTTTATTTCATACTTTTTAAATACAGCTTAAAAATTTCAGCTAAATTGAAATATCAGTTCTGTCCACTACAACCTTAAGACGTCTATTGAGTATTCCACTTTAAACTTAAGGATTATTTAGGGGCGGCAGTAGCTCAGTCTGTAGGGACTTGGGTTGGGAACTGGAGGGTCCCAGTGCGGACCATAATATGGAAGTTGGTCTGGTAGCTAAAGAGATGCCAGGGCACTTCTAGAGTACTGCCGAGGTGCCCCACCGAACCCCCAACAGCTCTGGTGCGCTCCCCACGTAGCAGCCCCACTCCGACATCTCTCCACTGATGCATGTCCACAGATCCTGTTTGTGTATGTGTGAGATTCGGGCCTATGTGTGTGAGAAGCATGTCTCTAAATAACAGAGTGTAAACCAGAATTTCCCTCAGGGATTAATATATAAAATTCAAAACAATTCAACAAAAGGGTCCCTCTTGTACAAACATGGCGTCATTTGTTACTTACACACAAACAAGCACAAGCAAAAACTAAGAACACGCTGTCAGCTCATGACATGTCGGCCATGGACCCTCCAACTGGGCTCTATGAAATATGGCTTTTGTAATTACTGAAATTGTAATTTCAGTCAGACTCTGCCAATTGTCTCTTCTCTCTCTCTTTGCTGTTGATGTGTTCAGATATGCAGTCGACCCTCTACTGTTTCGGGTTGGTTGGCGTGGTCTTACTCACAATGGCTACATCCACACTGGCATTCTCCCGCGGTGCCAGCAAAGCCTCCTGCCATGAAATGGTTCCAGGCCACATCCGCGCTCAACCTCAGGACCCGCAGCACAGCCACGTGACCCTGCGCACATCTGCCTCTTCTTACCTGCCTGGGCAGCTAGTAACAGGTAGTAACATCAAACTTATTGCAAAGATTACTAACAATTAACTTACATTTGCCAAAAAATGTAGGGCTTGAACAGTTTTATAACTCATCTGTTTTGATTATATGAAGGCTAAGGGATTTGCATAAATTAGCATAATTAGAGGCTAGGCTAGCTTGACTGACAGGTGGGCGCTTCATAGCTGTTTGCCAGGAGGCTGATGACCCACCTCAACTCCTCTTTGTTACTAGATCGACTAAAAGTTAGGTAAAGTCAGCATTTAAACCATGGGGACCGCCATCATTCACAGAACGCCTCTTCAAAAACCAGTGGGTGGCGTCACTGAGACTACGTCCATGTTTTAAACAAGCTTTGGTTTTGACAACTTTATTTGAGAATGGACATAAAAGTCAGCATTAGAAAGACAAAAACATAGAGGTGCGGAAGAACATACCAAAAAGTTTCCTGGCTAAGTTTGGATCAGGGATACTCTTGTAAGTGGGCCACACTGAAAGCCCCCCTTGCCAAAATAACTGACTAAGATGTATCTTAAACTGTCTTCTAGCTTGTATCAACAAGAACTGTTATAACTCATTCATGTACCTGTGTCCTCAGTAACTGTCCGAAGCTCTCGGGACTTCATGGGTTTCCTGCTCCAAGCTCGCAGTGTGGAGGGTGCCGAGTTCAGGGCTGATGTCCGGCAAAAGGTTGGGGTCAGGTTTACGAGATTGGGCCAGGTGCTGGATGGTGGTTCCTGGGCCCTCACGCCCCCTGGCACACACGTTCTCCGCTGCTTCTCTGAGGGTGACACCCTTACTCATTCTGACAAACAGCTGAAGAGAAACCTCTCGTTTGTTTGGAAGGCTCCAGATGCACCCATTGGAGATGTTAAATTCTAGTAAGTATGATCCTGTGAATTAAAGACCATGATGATAACTAACATTCCAATATTTACAAATGGGAATCATATTCTAATGTGAATATTTGGTTTATTGCCCAAACATTTCTTATTTCAATTGCACAAACCTCCTTTTCTGATATTTCTAGTATCACAGTTGTGCAGTCTTACTTTGTGTACTGGGCGGGAATTGAGTCTACAGTGGTGCGTGATGGGAGCCGTAGTCCTTGGAATGGAAGTAGCATCACAGGAATGGACAGAGGGAATTTAAATTTTGCACAGCAGGAAGAAGAAGCGACTTCTTTGCTAGGTAAGTAAATAACGCAAAACAAAATCCAATGAAAAAGACGCCTTGGACCCATCTGTTTAAGTGCAACAACAGACCAAGAAAAAAAACTAAGCACTCTACAATTTTGTCACATTTTGTCATCTCACAGCTCTCCAAGTCCATGGAACATCAAACAACCAAACAAATGAGACAACCAGCCCTGCTACTACACTATGGCCCCCCACATTACCAAGCAGTGGAAGACCCAATGACAAATCTCAGGAAACACCAACAGAAGCAACACAGCCAGTCTTGGGGAGGAACATTCCTGTAACTTTGGCATCACTACGAGTTGACCTTCTCACATATCCGGAGATCACTGAAAACAACATCGCTTTGACGTCAGCATCCCTTCAAAATGCTAGCAAAGACAGTGAAACTGACATCTATGCATCTTCAGGATCCCTCTCAAGAGTGACTGAAAAGGCAGGTACTTACACAGAAAAGCCCGTTACTACCAGTGTGACTGAGGAGGCAGAGACTGATAAAGGAGGCCATGTTACTACCTTAGGGCCCTACTACCCTAACAACAATTCACAGGACAAACGTATAGTTGTCACTAGTCCAGTCTTGAACAATTCAGCAACTGTTAGAGTTGACCTATTGACAAATCAAGCGGTCAATGAAAGGAACACCCCCATGTACTTAGGATCTCTTTCAAATTCTAGCAAAGGAGTTGCTCCTGACCCCTTTTCAACATCAGGATCACCTTCAAGTGTGACTAAAGAGGCAGGCACTGACACAGGAAACTTTATTACTAAGACTGATGACCCCAAGAATTCTCTTTTCTCAGCCAACCACCTTTCATTCACAGCCTCTTTATCCTCAGCTGAGGGTGGAAGGATAGAAGGTACAACCACATCTATGCCCAACATCACAGAACAAAATTCAACCAATCCTCTTCCAAATGCTTCCCTCTCCCCCCTGAAGAGTGGTGATGTGGAAAGACAAGGGACAAACTTAAATGATCCAACAGAGCCAACTGTTACTCAAACAAAAGATACAGTATTTAATCCTCAGACCAACACCACAGTTATACCTTTAACAAATCATAGCTTTCACATCTCAAATCCTACAAGATCAACATCCCAGAATCCAACAAAAGCAATCAGAGACCAAACTACTTCAGTTAAATTCAAGACTCAGAGTACTTCCTCTCAGCCCTTGAGAATCAACATATCTGAGTCTATAGTAGACCAAACTAGGGATGAAATGGGTAGCCAATCCGTGCCCCAGCACCAAAATCCTCACACCAAGTATTTGTTTAATTCTGAGACTTCTTCAGCCAACTCTTTTCATCAGGTTCGAACTTCTACATCCAAACCTCTTCTTCAAACCCCAAATGGCACCAGTCAAAACCTTTCCTACTACAAGGCATTAACTAAGATGCCCTTATCCAATTCCCAATTGTCCTCACCAAACCTTCTCCCATCAAATTTTCCTTCTTTTCAGTCAACTCTCCGGGTCAACACAACAGGATCTTTTACCCAGGTGAAAAATCCTCAGTTCTTTCCCAACAAAACCCTGAATGTCCAATCCCCCTTTGAGCCTGTGAGCAATTCACCCAATCATGAATCTGAAAGTAGCCCATTTGTACCCAAAATTACCCAAAGCCAAACCAATCCACCTCACATTCAGGCTGAAACAAGTACACCTCTGAACAGCACTCCTGAACTTCCGTCCTTGAGCAGTTTTCCTCATGCTGTTCCCCAAACAAACCGAACTCCAACAAAGGGTCAAGCTGACTTTTCTCAGACAGACCAGTCCCAATCTGTCAAAACTCACAAATCTTTAAGTATCTCCCCACAACCATTGTCCCAGCCCAATTCCCAAACTGGTGAACTGAAAGTACCTACCAAAGAGTGGACCCAAACTCCACCCTCTGTAACTCCTCTATCCCTGCGACCTCAGCCCTTTATGTCAAGGTTTGACCCAAGCTTCACAATGGGTGAGCGTGAAGACGTCAAAGATCCTCAGTCTAAGGCAAAGATCAAAACCATGAGTCCAATCTTTGCCTCTATTTTCCCTACAACTCCTTTTCCAATTCCACTGTCTACCCACCCTAGTCCCAATACTCCTGGTTCAACCCAGAGATCCACACAATCTTCTCCAACCCATACATCTATCTTACCTTCTCCCTCTTCAACTGCAATGGAAAACCAACCCAAAACAGCTCCTTCCCTTTCTGCTCCCCCATCTCCTTCTCCAATCTCAATTCCTCCCCATATTACCTCAGTGCAACACTCCTCTTCTTCTTCTATGCCATCCTCTTTCAGTACATCTGCTATACCTTCCTCAAAGTCCTCCAATTATCCATCACCTACAGCTGATTTAGCTGCCTCGTCTCTCTTAACCTCAAAAACAGGTTTGGCCTTTTCATCATCTTCTTCTTCTTCCACTATCTCCCCAGCCAAATCCTCCTCCTCCGACATTGGCTCATTACCTTCCTCCATTTCTTCTTCTTCTCCAATGTCAACTTCTCCTTCTTTCTCAACCCTGACTACTTCTTTATCAACAGCTTCTTTTCTGGGTTTCCCATCATCCTCCAACTCATCTGCAGCCCCATCTTCTTTAGCATCTGCCCAGACTACCACCCCTCACCCAGAACCCTCTCCAGCCCCCCGACGCTCCCTCTACAACACCCTCACATCAACCTCCACCCCTGTTCCTTCTCAACATCTCACCCTAGGACACAAGTTGCGAATCCAGAATCATATTTCATCATCTTATTCTGAGCCCAATCTTAACCAACCCACCCCAAGAACGGTGGTACACCTAAATCCTGAACCCCATCCAAACCAGGACCCAAATATCAAACAAAATTTTGGCCGCAAGTTAAAACCAAACATTCCCAAAACGGATACCAAACCAAAAGTCCCCTTGAATCCCTCTATTACTCCAGGAGAGGAAGGGAAGTATCCAGACATTATACCCAGACACACTGCCTGGGAATTGGGCATGCTTCTGGGCTGCTCAGCTGGCTTGGGAATGGTCCTTGTGGTTGGGGTAAGGTACATATACCGTCAGGCCTGTGGTAAACGGACAGAGGTGTCGTTTAACGACAGGGAGAGAGAGTATGGTAGAGGAGAGAGAGGCCTGATCCATGTCCAGGAGTGTGGAGATTTGGTGAGAGTTCGGAGAATCAGAGACAACAGTTTTGTTCTTCTGGCAGAGTATGATTTATTGGCCTCACCTGGAGACTGAAAAAGTACTTAAAAACATAGTTTAAGAAACAAAGCTAGTCTTGATACCAGGGCTAAGGGAACAAAGAATCAAATAGCTTAATGCCTAATGAGGGCAGTGTTGGTAGGCTGTTGTTGTGGTTCAAAGAAGAAGTTATTATTTGTGGTCATTCAGACTCACCAGTCAGCCAGTCGTTTTGTTAGGAGTTAGGCTAAAATATCTCAAATAAAATGATCTTTGGTACCTGTCAAGGTATCTTAGAAAATACTCGACAGATTACCATGAAAAAGTTTGAGCTATTTAAATCCTTAGCACCAACACCAGATCAAAATTAACACTGGTAGAGCAACAATAACATCATAATTTAAATCCCTTTGTGACATCCTGGGGTCAAAATATCAACTTCGGTACAGAATAATGGTAAAAGTGTTTCACACTTTGTAATTTTGGTTTGCACCTCCCAGCCACTGTGCACACACACTCAGTAACTACACACGTCACATCAGAACCTTTGCATACAGCCTTTAGGAACAACACAACTCTGTAAAAACACTCTCCCCTACGGTCCTCTCAGATCTCAGATATCTCACATTACACCACAGAAGAAGACACTTTGCATCATGAGGCAAACTATTTTAGGTATTCATTTAATTTTCAGCTAGAACACCAATGCTCTAGGTCAGAATTGTAAGCATGTAGTTTGTTCTTACAACTTTTGTACTTTGCTGTTGTGCTCATTTTGCCCTCTAGGGGTGGCAGGTGTTGTTTCATCTTGTTTTCACTTTCTTCCTGTATTTTTCGGTTTTTACAGATAGCTGACTTGTGCTTGAGAAAATGTCCTTGGCAAAATAATTTCCCTCTAGACATTTTGGTCTCCGGCACGTTAAGAGAACAAAGGTTGTAGTTTGCTTTCTGACAAGAGGAATATGACACACACCATTTGGTGGGAGCCATTTTTGTTTTACTCTCAGTATATATCAGAAAAATAGAATCTGCATTAACACACACATTACGGATAGAAACCCATGGGCTGTCAGGTCATTTCTATTTTAGGACTAGATGATACAATCCTTTGTAACCTGCATTAAACCTAAGACGATGTGAGTGGGGAAGATCATGCCTGCTGAGAGTTTCCGGGGGTGGGGGGATGTACTTGAGGCAGGGGATAAATGGAGGCAACGACATCACTCGGGTCATCAGGTCATCGTCTAAAAGATTGCAATAATTTCAAGGATATTTGTATAAATCCAGTATTTGCATGTTGGAAGGTATAACCAGACAATTCCAGCAAATGCATATTAAGATTTTGGTTTTGTATCACTGTGGTTCATGTGCTTTTCCCTGTAATAACATTTTGTACCTCATGTTTATGTAAATTGTCATGTGAAAGGTGAAGTCGGTAGCATTGTTCGTTGCAGCTTGTAAAACACAACATTTAAATTTTGCCCCCCCTCCAGGGCTCATCGCCCCCAGGAGTGCACACTCACTGCAAGGTTAGCGTGTACGTGACCTACACTGCAAGCTACCTGAGAATATTTAATTTGTTGTCATGGAAAAATCGTTAACTTAGCATAGTCTAGAGTCTCTGCAGACGCAGGCATCACTAAACATATGGAGGAAAATAAGTGACGATTGGGCGACATTACTTTAGAATAAGTCTATATTTTATTTTTCAGGAAAAAGCTGCTGACTCTATCTTTTAGTCATGTGTGAACTTAGCAATAAAGCATATTTTTTCGTATCATACATGCTGTATTTCTTTATTTTAGCTCGTGTGGCTTGTGGTTTTAGGGATGGCAGTGCTGGTTGCCGAGTTGTTTGAAATCACTTGGGTCTGGTTGTGTGTTACAGGCGGCACAAAGCCTCTGGGGTCTGTTGGCAGGGCTGTCATGGTTTCCTTTTGTTAAAGCTTCATCCAAATGATGTGACAGAAACGCCATCTGTCCAAGAATACAGTTGGGTCAGTGAAATTAATGTCCTGCCAATTCTTTCCCTGGAATCTGTCCACATTTGATCAAAGAACAAGAGCTTATTCCAATGTTTGTGTGTCTAATATGACCCAAGGAGGAACATATAATGTGGTATTATTTATCCTTACATACAGTGGAATAAGTAGTTAAAGAGAGCGTAAAAACAGGTATAAGCCCTGTAGTCTTTAGAGGTGCAGCGTTAAAAGTGTAGGACTGTTAAATTATAAATCAACTAAACACTTTGTATATTCAACAAACACATCTGTGCATTACTGGCATTATTGCAAACATACTCATCCTTAAAGGCAGGGTTGGTAATTTTAGAAAACTAGCATGATTTTGAAAGTAGCATTCCCTCAGTGCTCCGTCTACACCCGCCCCCTCCCCTCTGTGCTCCCTCTAAAGCCACGCCCCTCACTTACATGAACGAGCGCCGTTGCTCCAGAAGTGGACCTCAGCTCATCTCTTACATTGTGTAGAAACTACGTCGTCTCATGTCTCATTCAGCGGTAAGTAAACTCACAGTATAAACTCCGTCATCTGTGACTCTCTTTGAGTGTGGGCTAGAGCACGCAAGAGGTAGAGAACGAGCAGGGAGACAGGGAGGCGTGATTGGTTCATCAGATTGGTACCTCGTGGCAGACATTGGTTGAAGTTTTTACAGGCTTACAACTGCTACAGATGATGGATTTCTTTGTTCCTTTTTCAGAGAACATGAGTTATTAATTTCTGTCAGGACCTAAAGACAATTTCAACCAACATCTTAAAAAGTGGATCTGGAGAAAATGACCAACCCTGCCTTTAATTCATGTTCATTATTCTCTGTTACAACATGTTGAGTACTTTTTTTACAGCTTACCTGATGTTTTTGTCCCTTTTCAAATGTGTAGGTGGAAGCGTGTTGCAATCAAGAGAGTAGTCTGCAGGTTTACTTTCTTAAACTCTTTTTAATATAAAGAAGTTAAAGAACAGACCCATACATATCTCGCTCAATATCTTTCTTCCCATAATGCACTGCAATCACACTGTAAACAGACAGAAGCTGACTGTGAACTCAGCTTTAACTGGGCGACCAATGGAATGAACTTTGTGCTGTAACAATGAGCGCCAGTGTAACAGTGGCCGATCATTAAAAGTTAAAGGTATGTAAATCTTTACTAAACAGGATAAATCACTTCTCTGTTTATCGATAAAAATCAGTAACAAAAATTAGAGAAAACTGAATGATAGCTGGACTTGAAATGGATGGACGAAAGAACAGCTGGAGGTGCGTGATGACGCTGTTCTGACTGTAACTGTTTGATGTGTTCGCCAAAGAGTTTAACAAACACAACCGTTAGACCAAACCAACACCTGGTCTGGCAGGTTCAAGGGCCAGAGTAATAACAAACTTTTGCACATAAGACGGGTGCATAGGAGCGCAATGTGCCAAAACGTTTATAGGTAACGTTTCAGTACTAGACTTTCATCCGTCAAACCTTTGAGGATAATGTGGAATCAGGTTCACCTGCTGAAGGTCTAGAACTGAAACGTTGTCATTAAATGTTTGCTTGCGAGTTCGAGTGTGTGAGTTTACCTTTAAGGTTTAAGTGCCAGGAGAGATTTTGGTCACGGACTAAAGAAGGATTTTGCTGAGAGTGGATAGTGAAAGCTGAATGTGCTTCATATAGAGCTTTCACACTTGCAGAAAACTCCTGAAAAACTCCTGAGAGTTCCCGGAGGAGCTGCATGTGTGAACGCATACAGCCGAATCTTTCACTCAGACTTCAGCCGGAGTTTCTCCTCCAGCCTCCTCGTATTTATTCTGCAGAAAGTCAGAGTGAGCTGATGTGAGAACGCAGCAGGATATAATCAGGAGAATTCACCTCGAGCGAGTGGGAGGGGGTGGTGACGTTTATTCCCTGTGATCGCTGCACGACCATAGACTGTCTGCACGCCACCTCTACGATCTCTGTGCTCTAATGAACCTGCTGCATTCTGTTTCCTGTTCTCCAGTATGTTCTTCTCCACTCTTTAGTTCAGATTGTGATTCTGTTGAACTACACGTAGCATTGATAGAAAGACAGATATCCTGTCTGACAGGGATAGTCTCCCGTTGTGACGAGCATGTGTCACAGGTCAGGTCAGGAGAATATCTGGAGCAGTCCTCCTGAAGTTATCTAGATATTTTCAGGAGTGCTTTTGTGAAAACAGCTTAATTGATCAACAAGCCCAACCACCACACTTTCTATCCCATTAAGTGGTTGTTTAAAAGGTCATTCCACTTCCTGTGATGGCTCTAAATGTTGGCATTGAGCGTAAACTGAGCAGAATTTACTGTATATCCAAACTAACACAGGGGTGCACTTCGGTTGCTTATGAGAGTAAACAGTGAGCACAACAATCCCACAGAGGATTTCCAACCAGTCTGTTTTCCTCTACTGGCGAGTTCATGCCTGAAATGTAACAAGGAAGCCCTTAAACAAACCTTCAAAAAGGAAGGTGTTGGTGAATCAGCATTGGCGTAAAACACCGGCACATAGTAAGGCTACGTGATGACAGCGGCCAGTAATGAACAGGAATACTGCCGAGCTGCCCCTGAGCACAGCCCGCCCTGGTTTGAAATGTTTTCTGTGGTCAAAAGAGTCGCAACTCTGACTCACAACACTGTTTCTGTATGAACTGACTGACACAGTCGGACGGATACTTGTACGAGCAGATGGCGTAAAAACACGATGCGGTAAATATGCATATTTGGTTTGTATATTTAAGGAAGACGCACTTCCTCATTAAAATACCAACATCGCTCTGATTGATCCTTTCTTTTAAAACTCAAAATAGTAACAGCCTCCTGATTAGTCCAACGTGAGTTTGTGTCAACGTAAAAACATGAATGTAACATCGTCCATGTTTCCAGGCAGTGACCGCCTGAAGAAGAAGAAGAGTAGAAAACGTAGAAAAGAGTGAGAAAAGTAGAAAAAAAGAAGTCGTCTGGTCCCAGTAACTCCCGCCGTCCTGTTCCTACGCCGAGGTTTTTCACTCCAAACCTCTCGGAGGTTTGCAGGATTTTTCAGGTACTTCATATAAAAATAGATGTTTGACTTTTAACTCTTTGAAGTGTAAAAGAATGTATACGTAGGAGTGTTTTCATCGTCTCTGAAACGGAAAAGCATCGAGACGACTGGAGTGCCTCGTCCCCCCCTCCATCACGCTGAGGTCTGTGTTGTGATAAGGCACACACTACTTTATCCCTCCGCCGAAGAAGTCCCTCCGTCACAACGCGGGCGTCGACACACGTGCAGCAAGAGCAAAAGTCTCCTTTCTCTCGGGTCAGATGGGCTGAAGAGTCGTCAGTTTCACCGCCTGAGCAGAGAGAGAAGAAGAACGTGTTACAGAGAGAGAGAGAGAGAGAATTAATTTGGTGCTAAAACAGGAGAGAACCCGCCACCACCACCACCATCACCATCACACGCCGCCACCAACCAGAGAACGAGATAAATTATGAGTCCTGAAAAGCAAACGGACAGCTGAAGGATTTCCAGCTAACAGGGTGGAGGTCTAAACGTGTACTTTATCTTCTGGCTACCCTGGAACTATTTCAACTCATCTTCCTGCAAAAAGCAAATCAATACTTCTTACTAACGCGAGAAGTTAAACATGTTAAAGGAACCTGAGGTGCATTTACCTGAACTTCAGTAATCAGCTAAACGTTTGGTTTTCATCTTTAAATGAAAAGAAATAGAAACACATGTTGGGGGGTCCTTCTGTGTCATAGCTGTCATTTAGACGGCTAAAATGACTGAGACAATCAGTCTGACGTTCTTCAGCTTAAAAAAAAGTAAGTTGAGCTGCAGGACGAGCTGCAGGACGGGCTGCAGGACGAGCTGCAGGACAAGCTGCAGGACGGGCTGCAGGACGGGCTGCAGGACGGGCTGCAGGACGAGCTGCAGGACGGGCTGCAGGACGAGCTGCAGGACGAACTGCAGGACGAGCTGCAGGACGGGCTGCAGGACGAGCTGCAGGACGAGCTGCAGGACGAGCTGCAGGACGGGCTGCAGGACGAGCTGCGAGCATCATTTGGACTTCAACTTTGAAGGATCAATATGATTTTAATCTATGATTTTTGTTCAATAAAAAACATGTTGATTTGATTAGAAAACTCTGGTAGCCTTTTTGTTTTGATGCTAGAGTGACAAAGGAACATTACACAACCTGCAGGTCCCAGGTTGTGTAATGCCGACCCACCACCATCACACGAGAACACTCAAACTGAGGGGTTTGCAGCAGTGAGTCCAGCAGGGCATTCTTGCAGGTTGTTAAGCTGACAGCAGAGGGCGCTGTAGCACTCAGAGCTAGTTTTTAAAACTGAGCGTTTAATGGTGATTAAAAGAACAAACTCAGAGGTCTCTGCTGGACACACTGCCGCAAAAACATTCTGATTCCTCATTTATTAAAAACTCATTTATCTTTTGTGTTTTTTGAATTATATCAGTCAATTAAGTTTCTGTTTCGGAGTCAGTTCTCTACTCACTCAGCGCTGAAGTGTTGGAATGCGGCCCTATCTCAACAACAGACTAGACTGCAGGAGAGGAGAGAAGGTAAAAAGGTTAGTGTTGGAATGCGGCCCGCTTCTTCAGGAAGGAGAGAGAGGAGAGAGTCTGAGGTCAGCAAACGAGTCGTCAAAAAACTGAACGTTTAGTGTTCGTGTGCGAGTCAGTGCTAATGTGTGAACAAAGCCCGGCGACAAGAGACCAGGTAACAGTAACGGAGGAGGGCGGGGCTTGACAGAGGATTACTTCCTGGTGAGGGCGGGGCTTGATGAAGGGTCAATTAGGGGTGTGGCTTCAGTGTTACAGTAAATGCTATGATCGCTGAGATTAATATCTCGTTTGTGTTTTTGTGGCCGTTTGAAGCTTTTTAGGGAAATATCAGACGAAATGCTCTCAGTGCAGTTAAATAAGTTAATAATTAGGATTAGATACGGCCATATCACTCCTCTTAGGCTCCGCCCTTTTGTCCAAATATGGTCACTTCAGGCTCCCAAAAAGAAAATTGCGATACCAAAATTCAAAAGGGCCTCAAATAACGGGGTGAAGTCGCTCTGTATTTATTCAGTCTGTGGATTGAGTCGTCGTTTGCCGTCGTGTGTGCAACGCTGAGTTTACCTTCTGCCGGCTGACCATCCAGGTGCGGATGGTCGGTACGAGGACGGAGCCGAGCAGGATCTGAGCCGGGTGGTAGATCAACAGAGGGACCGAGATCAGAGAGAGATGCTCGTAGCCCTCGAACACGATCTTCAACATGGGGATACCTGCAGAGAAAGACACATTAATTAAAACACAATAACGAGCGTCTGATCACACAAGACAACTCCAGAGATGTAGCCTTACACTCCAACAACACCAATGTAACCGTAATCGTACTTCTTAACCAATGCCTTCTTCTTCCTCATCAAAATCTGGTGCCTACATTACTACCCGAGTACAGAGAGGGGATCCCTTCATCCCCCCAGTACACCTCTGATATTCAGAGTGAAATGCCACACTACTGGAGTTTAGTTTTCTCTGACTGGTATTCCTTTGTGTGTGTGTGTGTGTGTGCGTGCGTGCGTGCGTGCGTGTGTTCCTACCCAGAGTGAGAGACTTGTGTGTGGAGCAGAACATGATGGCGACCGTGTCTGCAGGGCTGAATCCTGAGCCCGACCTGCAGAGACAAACGACAATAATGTGTGTGAGCTCGGACATTTACTCCAGAGCTGAGCTGAGGAACGGTTCAAGAACTTCATTTCACTTGAGAAGAAGAATGAAGAAGGTTCGTAGGACGTCAAACTGTCACATTGAAAAGAAAAAATCCTGCACACCACTCAACGTCTCGGCCCCTCCGACCCCTCAAGTGTGTTCTCAGAGTGTGCGATGTGTTGAGAACACACTTGACAGGAGTTCAGAGGGGCCGAGACGTTGTGATTTTTCTGATGGGTTTGGTGATGCTTAGCAAGAGTGGTGTGCGGGAGTTTTTTTTTTAACTTGAGAAACAGGAGAAGGAGACGCAGAAGAAGAAGAAAAGAGGAGGCGGAGACTCACCTGGTCGAAAAGGCAAACGTGAGCAGCATGAAGCTCAGCTGAAGAGAGAAAACTGCAGAAGAAACCAGAGAGACACTTTAATCCACTCTGTACGCATCGTCATCATCATCATCATCATCATCATCATCATCGTCTAGCTACAGTGCGCCTCAGCCTGACTTATTTTTAACATTGTAGTGTTGTGTTCAAAGGTCCAATCAGTGAGATGTGTAATGAATTAAATAGCAGCAGTAGCAGAGAATCACTCCCATGATTCCCCGCCAGCCTCTACGTCATCTTTTGTTATTGTTTTGATCAAGAGCCCCCTGGTGGTCGAATTTACGTACTGTGCCTTTAAATGCAAATTAATGTAATTTCAAACGTGGTTAAAAATGTGACAATCTCAGTTGTTTGGCAGCCCAAATAAAACACAAACACAGACACACACTCTCTCTCTCTGTACTGACTGATGAGGACGACCAGCAGCAGGCTCGTTGGGTCCAGCTCGATGTCGGGGTTACTGAAGGTGTCACAGAAGGTGGTGTAGATGATCATGAGGAGGACGGCGCTGCTGACGGCGCCAAACGGAGGCTTCCGCCGCTCCAGGTACTCCCTGAGGAAACTACGACACACCTGCACAAACACAACGAGGAGAGATTGACAACAGGACTTCGAGATTTTTGTTCCCCTTTCTGTCCAACACACACACGTGTGGATAATCGTACCTGACCGAGGATCAGAGGGACCACCACGGTCATGAAGAGCTGAGAGAAGATGGAGGAGAAGGGCACGGAGGAGGACGAGCCGAGCTGGAGGAGAACGAGGAGACGATTCATGGGTCAAACGGCCTGAGTGAGGGACACGCACACAAGATTTCGCCCTGCCTTGGTCGTGGTCTTGACTTAGTCTCAATCCCTAAATGTCTTGGTCTTGACTCGGTCTCGCCCTGTCTTGGTCTTGTCTCGGTCTTGGGGCACTCTAGTCTTGGTCTAACTTTGGTCTTGTACTACACTACCCAGGACAAAGGTACGATGGGTCACCTGCTCCAGGTCATTCTTAATAAAAACCTTTTGAACATCTGGACCCTGCTTATATTAACAGGAAGTGTCTTTAACAATAACGATGTGTGTGAGGTCACAGTTTAACTTGAAGTATGAGCGGCGCGTTTGTTAGTGATCAGGTGTGACTCACAAACAGCAGCAGCAGCACAGGAGTCACGATGATTCCCTGCAGGAGAACAAAAACACGGCTTCAGCTCCCTCACAGAGATCAGACTGACGCAGATCGACTGATTTAAAGGACAAACTTCAAGAAATCTTACCAGGAAGCTTCCAAACGCCGAGTTAAAGATGGCTGCAGCCTAGAGACACATACACGGATCCACACACACACACACACACACACACACACACACACACACAGAGTCAGACTCAGTAGAAATGAAAAAATGCCGACAAACTGCCTCTAACTTTAAATAATAAACCATTTGAAGGATCATTCCCAGCTTGTGTGCGTGTGTGTGTGTGTGTGTGTGTGTGTGTGTGTGCGTGTGTGTGCGTGTGTGTGTTACCTCGTTGCCTCCCACAGCCTTGGTGAGGATGACTGCAGATGAGACCGGAGGGGGCATGCAGCTCACCGTCTGTAACCTAGGCAACGACAGGATGAAGGGAACCATGAAGGAGGAAGAGAAGAAGAGAAACCTGTTTGTGTTTGACGGAACATTTCTCTTTTCTTTTACAAAGGTCAAAGGTCAGGGTCAGGTGCTCAAACACGTGGCTGCTCTTAATGACAAACTTGTCGCTGTGCAGTTACTGTGACGTGTAAATCAGTACAACCGACGACACAGAGAGCCTGAATATTTTGATTTGGAAAATCAAAATCAAAAAAACAGCGCAAGTAGGCCAGCATGAGAGGAACCGTTGGCGTGCAGCAGCGGTGAATGGGTCTCTTTGTGTCTGTACATACCTCTGAGCTCAGGTAGAGCACAGGCAGGGAGCCAAACAAAGGCTGGCATTCACACACACACACACACACACTTGAATCGTACCCTCTGAGCAGCCATTGGTCGATGGCGGTGAGTGTGAGCACTTGGAGCAGCAGCCACACAGCGAGCGGGATGAAGATGAGCGTGAAGGTCTGAACGAGGAGGTGGAGCCGCACGTGAAGCAGCGCGCTGGTCAGCTCCTTGCACAGACACACAACAGAACATCACACTTTTAACTCAAACACTATCATCCTTTATTCTTATATTTGACTTTATGTCATCATTTATAATACCTCGGATTTTAGCGACAGGCCGCTGTTGAAGAAAATGAGCGAGACGGCGATGTAAGCGATGGTGATCTCCGGCTTTAAAGGACCTGAGAGACAGAAAAACGTATTTATGCATCTCTGTCACTAGATGCTGAAGTGCAACATCCTGCAGTTCCTTGAGTGTCCACCAGGAGCTGGTTGAAGAAGCACTAGACGACACATAAACCGTTTTCACATGAAATATATCTAGATAATATCAGTAGGAGTGATCTGGATAATCTCCTGACCTGGCTGTTCACACATGCTCACACATGGGGGGGGTGGGGGGGTGGGGGGTCTCCTGAGGTAAGACGTGACGTAAAAGAAAAGACAAGGAAGTAGTGGATGAAGCAACAGAGTCCGCCGTACGATGCAATACGTAGTTCGGCGGTATCACACTATCAACAAAATATTTAAACAGTGTGCAGGAGTTTTCCTGCAAGTTGTGTTTCCTCTCCTACACCACCTGTCTTAGGGAATATGTGCAGTTTTTTTCCAGAGCTTCGGTTCTGGGACGCCGATGGATGAGTGGACAGGGTGCGCGCCCCATGTACAGGGGCCGCAGTCCTCGAAGCGGGCGGCCTTGGTTCAATTCCGACCTTTAGCTCCTTTCCCGCATGTTATTCCCCACCCTCTCGTCCTGATTTCTGACTCTATCCACTGTCCTATTTCTAAATAAAGGTATAAAAAGCCCAAAAATTTGACAACTGCAGTCTTGACCTGTCAAATGTAAGAAATAAAGATGTTCTGCATGTTTGCACTGAAGCTCCAAATCTGTCTCTTAAAGAGTATTTGCATAGACTCTTTATGTACCGTAAAGGAAGCTGGATTTTACGAGGTGCACCTGAAGGCAGCGTCCTCACAGTAGCAGCACAGGAGCTTATCTAATCTCCAGGATAAGGATGTGAAGGTGTGACTGAGCTCACGGATTATACTCCATTTACCAGTAAAGATAACTCTTTAAATCAATAACACAAACTTCACTCTCTGCTCGTGTCACCAGGGTCTCTCAAGCTGTGGTCACAACTCAGGTGTGAGCTATTTGTACCTCTCTGGTGGCTCACACCTGATGAAACTCAACATGTAAGCCTAAACAAGAGTAAATAAGAAAAGATAGGATGAGGTGGTGAAATAGTAATACGGAGCATGCGCAGAAGGGGCGCGCGGATACAAACCGAGGGGTGTGTGTGTTGACATTAGTGCTAGTAATGCAACGTGTCACTACACCGCCAGGTAATGACACACACACAAAAACACACACAGGAACCACTGTGAGGGAAAGCCTACCAGCCCCTGATACGTGTTATTCTGTTTTATGTGTCAATAGCGAAACTCCCTTTACAAAATCTCTAATTCTACAGTAATCTTCGTTTTTACAAATTTTACCAGAAGCTATCCAATACATTAATAACTACAAATATTCTTTAGGATATGTACTTCATTACGGCATAGATAATTTACACGAAATAAAACGTGTAAATGTAAAAACTCTACTTTTAGGATGAGTTTTCTTCAAATTCCTGCAGTCTCCGTCCCTGGCGCGCGGGGCGAAAACGCATTTAAACAAAGGTAAAAGTTGCCAATTTATTTAAACAGAAAGGGAAAGCTGGTGGATAACTTTCATGCCGATTTTATAAGTGGCTTTTGGGGATTAATATGAGGTGTCAAGTATTACTCTGGGAGATAAATTGTGATCGTATTCTCCTAGTAAAGAAAAAAGGGGAGAAATTCGTTCCAAGCCTGGTACCAAACTTAGTCAAAGTAGCTCGCAGAGTTTGTTTGGCATTTATCTTCAAATAAAAATCATTTTGAAGTCTGAATAAAACTTAAGTGGGAGTGAAGACCTGATGAAAAAGTCACTGAGTGGCTCCCAAACTCCGGGTCACTCACCTCCTTTCACGCCGACGCTGGGATGCACTTTGGCGGATAAGATGACCAACACGATCCCGATGATGAACCACTCTTTCCGGATCCTCGCTAGGAGGCCCATGTTTCAGGCCCGGTGTTCACCGGGTCACCCAGCCGGCCACCACGTCACGCCAGCCCGACAGAAGTTTAACAACTCCTCAGCTTCTTCTCTGGAGGTTTTTATGTTCTGACAGAAAGCAGAAGAAGAGCAGAGAAACTTCCGGACACATGGGCAAACACAAGACCGTAAATACGGAAGAAGAGCCGCAGAGACTTTTTAAATTACCGTAATACGCAGAAAAGACTAAAATGTAACGCGATGTTTTCAACCCATACAACAAGCAGTGGAGATTTTAGGGTCTGTTGGGGCCCCAGGCCAAAGTTATTTCGGGGCCCTCCCAGCTCCCACCAGCGCTCAGCAGGGCAAGGAGAGTGAAAGCGATCAGATGGGGCCCTCTTAGGGAGGTTTCTTACTGTCATTGCAAAATCTGCACATTCTGGGTTGCTTCTTTGGTCCAAAGTTTAAAGTTTAAAAACAAAACAATTAAAGGACCAAATATTAATTTAATAAACATTGAGTTATTAACGCTAATTTAACTTTATATTGGCAAATATCTTTCTTAGATTTATCTTCCATCTTTAGAGGCTTGGGAACCAGAGAGTCAAAGGTTCAAGTCCCAGTTGGGGGTAAATCTGGAAATTGGTCTTGCAGCTGGAGGTGCCAGGTCATTTTGTGAGTACTGCAGAGGCACCCCCCACCATAATGAAGGGGCTCCATTATAAGAATACAGTTAGTATTTTATTTGATACATGAAATCAAGTGCAAAGTTTCATTAAATTAAAATCTAAAGTTCTTTGTAACTACTATTTTGCAAAATCCTCTTCACCATGTTTCTCTAACACTAACATGTGTCTCTAGTCTGTCTACAAACCCCCCAATGATGAGAAAAGTCCATCCTCTCCATCTTCTGCCTGCTCCACTTTTCAGAAAATGTGTGCTCAAACAGGCCGTTTGGAGATTTTCCCTTCATGACATCACAAAGGGCAGTAACCCCTCCCCCAGGTGGGTGACACTCCCACAGCTAGGTGTTTGTTCTGCCCTCTGAGTCTGCCTTCTCACCGTAAACAATAGGGCATGGAGCGAGAAAGCCCGAGCCACCCAAGCCCTTCCAGAGAGGGGCGTGGTCAGACACAGCTCATTTACATTTAAAGCTACAGACACAGAAACAGCCTGTTCTGAGCAGGGCTGAAATAGAGGGGTTTATAGGCATGATCAAATACAGGATCAGAGTGGATTTAGAACAAGAACCTTCACACAGATGTTTTGAGGAGCTCTGAGACTTATTTACACTGAAGAGGAGGAGAATATGTGACCTTTAAAGTAAAAATGTCCTTCTAAAACTTGTAAATACAGATTTTCATGCCGCTAAAATCATTAAAAATCTTTATTTTATTGTAAATATTTGATTCTAATGAGAAAAATAAAACGACAGCCTGTTTGTTTAAGCTGCTATCATAAATAAATAACAGCCGTCTTTATCAGTATCATTGGTACATGGTAGAATCAGGATCAGCAACAGGGTCTGAACTGAAATCCTGAGCTGCTCTGGTCTCTCTCCAGGCCAGAAGTCGTTGCAGGGCGTTGGGCGCAGCCGACTTCACGTCAGAGCTGTACTTCCTGATCAGGCAGTGAGCGCGAGCAGTGGCAACAAACGCCTGAGAGACACAGAAGAGAACATTTATCAGGGGGAGAGACGTTTCTCTGTCACAGAAAGTCTAAAGAGATTCATAAAGAAGCCGTCATGTTTGTCGATGGTCAAAACGTTACCTGTGTTCTCTCCAGCAGAGCAACGTCTCCCAGGTTACAGGCGACTTCATAACCCTGCACGAAAAACTCGCAGGCTCTCTGGTACTGACTCTAAAAGAGAGCGAGAGATTATTGAGAATAAATCCACAAAAACAACTTCATGTGGAGTGTCTCCTACGTGTTCGTTTTTTGAGAGTGTTAAAAAGAGAGACATATATCTTTATGAACTTGATACTTGATTGAACGAAATCACTCAGCTTTGACCTTTAAGATATCATCTCTCCACGGTTTGTTTCAGCTACTGTCTCTTTAAGGCCCCCCTCCCCACGTGCTCACTTTCTTCTGATTGGTAAATGGACTTGAGCTCGTATATTTCGGTTATAGTCTTCTGACGACTCAAAGCTCTTTCACACCTCCACATTCACACACTGATGGTAGAGGCTGCTGAGTAAAGAGTCCATCAGTATTAACTCAGCCATTCATACACATTCATACGCCGCTGACAAAGCAGCAGGAGCAATTTTGGGTTAAGTGTCTTGCCCAAGGACACATCGGACATGTGGCTGCAGGAGCTGGGGATTGAACCCCCGAAATTCTGGCTCAGAGACGACCGACTCTACCACTGCGCCACAGCTCTCTGGAAGCCTTTCAGAGAGGCAGAACGCTGTAGGGCTTCCAGGGGAGGGCTGCTCTCCAGTGCTGGGACAAGAGAGTCTATGTCAGAGGTTTCATCGGTTTACGTAGAGGCTTGAAGCCGTCTCCTGAAAGTCTGGGAACTATCACGTGATTTGCCAAACAAGCCGTTTAGCGCCCTCTGCAGACGTTTCCTGGGATTACTTCAATTTACGTTTACCTCATGATCTGAAACTTTGACCACGTTTAGTTTGGGCATCCAGCATTTTAACACTATGTGAGAGTTTTAAGATGAGGATCTGCAGAAAAGGTCAACTTTAACAGATTTAGAGCTCAACCAATCAAACAACAGAAAACAAATCTGCAGCTATTTCATGATTAAATGTTCTTCCTAAAAGGACCCTGTTCCCTGGGACATGATTTCTGCTCTGTATATTTGTGAATATGTGTGTGTGTGTGTGTGTGTGTGTGTGTGTGCGTGTGTGTGTCGTACCCTATTAAAGTAGATGTTACCCAGACACAGGTAGGCGTCCACCAGGTTGTGCTGCAGTCCGCTGTTACGTGAGATATCTGCTAACTTCTCCAAACACCGGATGGTCTCATCTATGTCTTCCTCACTGACGCAAACACACACACACGGACATTAGCAGGGAATAATCCTTCAAATGGTTTATTATTTAAAGTTAGAGGCAGTTTGTCGGCATGTTTTCATGTTTTTTTTGTGATTGTGTGTGTGTGTGTGTGTGTGTGTGTGTGTGTGTGTGTGTGTGTACCTCTCCAGAGACTTGGCCATAGCCTTGTAGGACCTCCCCAGTCCGTCTGCATCCTCCAGTGTGCCATAAATCTGCATGCACATGTTGAAGAACTGGACACACAACTGTGTTACTTACAAATACAATGCAGAGCTTATACTACAATATTTACTGTATTACTGTAACCCTGTTACTCTCGTTAAACTAAGATTGTGAGAGCAAGTTGTGTGAAAATCCACAATCTAAACATTGTAGAGAGCAGCACTACACATCTCACTGATTGTCCTTTAAAGGTTATTCAGGACATTTTGTGAGTACCTGGTGCCACACTGTTGTTGTTTGTCAGTTCTGGGGGTTGAATGGCAGAGTTATGGACACACACAGACACACAAACACACACTCACCTGTTTGGCTGTGTTGTGGTCTCCTGCTCTCTGATTGGTCAGTCCCAGGTGGTAGGTGGCCTCTGCTTCCACATGTTTGTCTTCAGCTAAAAAACACACATTAATAAAACACTCTACTTTCTGTTCTGATGGGTTTGACTTCAAACAT